>BLSH010205261.1:1659732-1671678 GCA_018402905.1 Glandirana rugosa
CAAGGTTGCTGGTTAGTAATTCCTGATGTAATAAGATGGACACGGTGGGAGAGTTCCTTTCCTCCCGGGTTACATCTGGCACCAGGCTTCTCCTCAGCACCACAGGCTCATAAATGTTTTGGAGAGAGAAAAAACAAAACAAAAAATGTGTATGAGGGAATGTGAGTTGGGGACCTTGAACTCGAGATCCGTGATCGCCTGACAGAGTTGCAGAACGGGGAACCGCCGATGTAAACACGGCGGTTCTCTGTTCTGTTACAGGGGACATGACAGATCTACTGATCCCTGTCACTGAGATCAGTTAGATCTGTTATGTCCCGACCAGCCCCGCCCCCCACAGTTAGAACACACACAGGGAACATAGTTAACCCCTTCACTGCCCCCTGCAGGTTAACCCCTTTACTGCCAATGACATTTATACAGTAATCAGTGGACATTTAAATTTCTGATTGCTGTATAAATGTCATTGGTCCCAAAAAAGTGTCAAAAATGTCCGACATGCCCGCTGCAATATCGCAGTCCCGATAAAAAATAGCAGATCGCTGCCATTACCAGTAAAAAAAATAAAAATAATAAAAGCGTCATAAATCAATTCCCATAGTTTGTATAACTTTTGCGCAAACCAATCAATATATGCCGATTGCGATTTTTTTTTACCAAAAATATGTGGGAGAATATATATCGGCCAAATTTTTTTTTTTTTTTTTTTTGGATTTGTATTATAGCATAAAGTAAGAAATATTGTTCTTTTTTGCAAAATTGACGCTCTTTTTTGTTTATAGCGGCGATCAGAAATGACGCATGGGGGGATCAAATGCCACCAAAAGAAAGCTCTATTTGTGGGAAAAAAAGGACGCAAATTTTGTTTGGGTACAAAGTCACAGGACCACGCAATTGTCATTCAAAATGTGACAGCGCTGAAAGCCGAAAATTGGTCTCGGCAGGAGGAGGTTTAAGTGCCCAGTAAGGAAGTGGTTAAATTGTAAGTTCCGCTAAAATAAATATACTTCCAAAAGGGCAGTATTTATTCCTTCCTATGTGCAAATGGATCTCTCAACAATGCTCTCAGTGTGCAAAAGTGATAAAGAATATCATACAAACAATAACTTACAATAAAGTGAAATTATAAACTGTATCCCTAAAAGTCAAAAGATATACACATTTAATGAATAAAGCCCATTTGTGAAAATTGCAAAATCCAAGATTTCTCTTGTGATTTACGCAAATCTGAATTGCTAATACTGTATGTTTACACCAATTTAAAATCACACAATTTTGAGGTCACCACTGCTGGTGAGTGTGATTCTAATTTGGCTGGGGGTGCATCAGCAATAAGGATTTGAATGCCTTCATCATCCTAGGAGAGATCTTGGATTTTTATGAATACCGGACTTAACTCATTTAACATCATAATTTAAAGTGTATTTCACCATTTGTTAAGTTAAAAACATTTTCCTCTGGGTGATCTATGCCAATTGGATGGATTTTAACAGATGTAGCAGATTCTACCTTCTGCTCTGAAGAAATAGCTGTTTGTTTCAACATGTCCTTTGCAGACTGATTCTGAATCGGAGGGTCTGGTTCATTAAAATTACCTGGTGCCCTCTCAGTGTTCTGATGATAAAAGGATATCCTTTTATCCTTGTATGAGGTCTGATACAATCAGCTACCCCGGCTTTTTAACAAGCTACAGCGGTCTGGATGTCCTGTTCTGAGTAGTACCTTACCTTATGTGTGGAGTGGTGGATATAGTGAGAAGGATCCAAAAGCCGTTCAACATCTGACGAGATTTCATTGGAGTTTTTGTTGATGTTATGCGCTTATCCATATTTGCTCTGGTAAGAGTATCTAGTTATTCCTCTGGTGGAGGTCTACACTGCATGTGGGTGGGTATTACACTTCACTGTGGACTTTTAATATATTTATTTCACGGAAAGAAAGAAAATTCACCAAGAGTTCTTCTCTATATATATATTTGGACACTTTATAGCACTTTATTTACACTGTTGGTTTTATGGAACTTTTTAACAATTTTGATTATTAATTTTTATATTTTGTGATGTTAAAGAAAAGCCCGGAGCTATGAGGGAGGAATGAGGCGTAGGGCTGGTATGACAGGGTGGAAGGGGAACAGAGAGTGGAGATTTAAATCATCAAGTATAGGTATGGGTGGCGGTACTTACGTGATTGGTGGAGGTGATGAGGTGAGGGGAGGAACATGGGAGTGTAGATAGCGTGGTGGGGGGTGTTACCTCAACAGTCAGAGTTGGAAGCCTCAGAGGAACGTCCTGCTGCACTTCTCCTGCATTTCAGCCTGCGGATACAAAAAAGATGGGTGACTTGGAGCAATTGTTACATCAGCTTAGGGCGGCAGCAGCCGTGCATGGCCCAGAACTTTTACAGGAGCGGATTGCTGAGATGCTGAGTGGAGAGGGTCAGCCAGCAGCAGGGACAGACATGGCTACTCGGGCACGTGCTCGGAGGTCTAGGCCTCCGGAGCGTTTAAGCCCTGAGGTCTCACATCGGGCCCAGCGGAAGGAATCCCCGTCATCGGTGGGGCTCGCGGGAGAGAAACACCACACGCCTATCCACATGTCTCTCTTCCGGCATCGGGAGGAATCAGGAGCAGGTGGCTGGCACACGTGGGGGGCCAGCTCGGCGTGGGAGCGGAACAGCTGCGGGCGCCGGCCCGTCCCCAGGTGCGGCCGGTGGCCTGGTAGCCCGGAGGGACAGAACGTGGAAGGTTGGTGGCACAAAAACAGAGACCATCAGATCCGGGGCGGTCAGGCAGGCAGACAGTACGGGCGGCCTGTGGGAGCGACGGCCTCAGTACGGCTCTGCCAGGACCTGCAGGACGTTCAGCTGACGTCAGGAGGGGGCGGAGCGGAGGTGCGGCCACTGTCCACAGTGCACGGAGTGTGACAGGTCGGCTGGGAGGTGCTACTTGGCGTCCTGTGCAGGGCAGATCTGGAAAGCGGCCAGCAACGGCGATGACAACAGAAGAAAGCCCCGGAGAGTACAGCTGGCAGGGGTCCCCTGCGCAGGCTCTGGATGAGGTTCGTTCGGAAGGAGAGGTTACCAGCTCGGAAGATGGAGAACTGCAGGAAACGGGGGCGGCTTCCGGACCGGCGGCTGGAGGGGTTGCTGACCCTGCGCATCCTGGTAAGTGCTCTAAAGTTTCCTCTGCTGTCTATTCTTCCTCTATTTCTGGGGTGGGTAGTGCTGTAGCTCACAGAGAGAGGGCACAAGGAGTGTTGGGGGCGGGAGCAGTGGGGGTTAAGGAGGTCCTGTCAGGACTCAGGGATCTGCTGCAGCTTTGGGATTCTGGGCCGCCGCAGGCCCCTCACCCGACTTCAGCGTGGGAGCCACAGCGGAGGACACCAGGAGAGGCAAGCGAGCTGCCGGATGAGAGTGGGTGGCGGCAGGGACGCAGACGGAGGGTGACACGCTCCGCGGGAGTGGCGCGGCCAGCGGCAGTACGACGGGGGACAAGGAAGCAGACAAAGTGCGTTTGGCGGATTCGGCCAGAGGGGAAGTATATGTTTGTTTCGAGGGTCCTCTGGGCACTCACCTCAAGTCGGAGGTGCGCGAAAAAATCTGGAAAGGGAAGAAGTACGTGGAAATTTTTCCTTACTTCCGTTAGAAAAATTCAATTTAGATAGGGTTAAGGCAGATGACACCAAGAAGGAGGATGAAGAAAAACGCCGCTATCGGTTGATACCGCGCACTTTTGCTAATTGGTTGCAGGCGTTTGCGATCTTTGCAAGTGTGATAGGGGAAAAAGAGCCGGAACATTGTTCGGCCCTTTTTTGCTATTTAGACGCTACTGGTGAAGCGCATAGGGTTTATGGCTGAGTAGTGTGGTTACACTATGACTAACAATTTAGGCAGCGTAAGGCTATTAGGCCGTCCACAAGGTGGGACCATAAGGATATCAGCCTCTGGATGAGGCTGATGACTTTGGCAAGGACGGGAACGCAGTTTTTTCAGGGGGGGGCGGTGGTCCCTCAACCTCGGGATCCCCGGCCAGCAAGAAAAAAGGTTATTGTTGGCAATTTAATGAGGGCTCCTGCAAATTTGGCCCTTCCTGCTGATTCCGGCACGAGTGTTCGGGATGCGGGGGGACTCACCCCCTTTCACGATGCATCAAGTCGGGTAAAGGACGTGCTGGCGATACCACTGGAAAAAGGGAGGACGCCAGTGATGGTGTTAAGGATGCAACCGTTCTTAAATAGATATCCGGATAGGGCCGCCGCTCGGTTGCTGGAGAAGGGGTTTCACGAGGGTTTTCACATTCCATGCTCGCTCCGGGAGGTACCGTCCGTTCCCGATAACTTGCATTCGGCTCGACTTTATCCGGAGGTGGTTACGGACAAGTTGCGGCAGGAGGTGAGTCTGGGGCGCATGAGCGGTCCTTTTCCGTCTCCACCATTGGCTGAGCTAGTGATTTCCCCTTTGGGGGTGGTTCCCAAAAAGGAGGCAGGTAAGTTTTGCCTTATTTACCACCTTTCGTACCCCAAGGGCGGCTCGGTAAACAATGGCATTGACCCGCAGGATTGTGCGGTCACTTACACTTCGTTCGATGCTGCCATTTCGTGGGTGCGGAAATATGGGAGGGGCTCCCTTATGGCTAAGTCTGATATAGAGGCGGCGTTTCGGCTGCTGCCGGTTCATCCTAACGGCTTACACTTGTTGGGTTGTAGGGGGCAGGGGTCGTTTTATGTCGACCGCTGTTTGCCGATTGGTTGTTCCGTTTCCTGCGCCTTGCTTGAAACGTTCAGTTCCTTTTTAGAATGGGTGGTCAGGGACGTATCGGGTTTGAGTTCCGTCATCCACTACCTGGATGATTTCCTGTGCATTGGACCACCGGATTCCAAGGTTTGCGCAGTACTTCTGGGGTCATTGCAGTACATGGCGGAGCGTTTTGGGGTGCCGTTGGCCCCAGACAAGACGGAAGGCCTGTCCACGGAATTGATTTTTCTGGGTATCCCGATCGACTCCGTGGCCATGGAGTGTTGTTTGTCGTGGATAAGTTGAACGCGTTGAAGATAGAGGTGGCCAGAGCGCAGCAGCGGTGGAAGATGCAGCTTCGGGAACTACAATCCCTTTTGGGGAAATTAAATTTTGCATGTCGGATAATTCCGATGGGCAGGATATTTTGTCGCAGACTGGCGGCAGCCACGGCAGGAGTTCTTTGTCTGCGACACTATGTCCGATTGACGGCTGAGCATAGGGCTGATCTTTTGATTTGGGAGCGTTTTTTGGAGCATTACAACGGGCGGTCTTTGTGGATGGAGGGGCCAGTCTGTAACATGGATCTGGATCTATTCACGGATGCAGCGCGTTCTGCGGGGTACGGAGCCTACTTCCAGGGGCAGTGGAGTGTCGGTGCATGGCCCGAGGAATGTCAGGCGGCTAATTTCTTAAAGAACTTGGTATTATTGGAAATCTTTCCGATAGTGCTGGCGGTGGAAATATGGGGCTCGGCCTTTGCGAACAGGAAGGTGAGATTCCTTTGCGATAACATGGGGGTGGTCATGGCGATCAACAGAGTATCGGCATCTTCTCCACCTGTAATTAGGCTTTTGTGCTACCTGGTGTTGCTTTGCTTGCGCTTGAATGCATTTGTTTATGCTGTACATATCCCTGGATCATCAAACAGACTAGCAGATTCTCTCTCTCGTTTTCAGTGGGACGAGTTTCGGGCTTTGGCTCCGGCGGCGGAGCAACATGGTGTTATTTGTCCTCAGAGACTGTGGGGGATTGCGCTGGAGTCGCCGCTGGACTGATTCGCAACTCGTTGGCGGCTAACACATGGTCGGCGTATTCAAAGGTTTGACACGAATGGTTTTCGTTGCTGGCAGAGGTAAGAGGCTCGAGCGGACGGCCATTTAACTCCACATTGTGTCATGTGTTTTAATGGGGAAAAGAGGGTGGGGGTGGAGTTAGAGGGAGGTGGTGGTTATAGTAGGGTTACCTCTGAATTACCCTAGTCATGCTTGCTGTGAGGGCACTCGGCAGGAGGGAGGGGCAAGGAGCACCAAAAAAGGCCCAGAGAAGAGGAGGATCTGGGCTGCTCTGTACAAAACCACTGACATTTTTGTTATTTTTAGGGTCGGTTCACACTGCTGTGTGTAGCCAGATGGGATGTGATTCGCACCGCACTGCAGTGTGAATCACATGCGATCTCTATGTGATGCAATTTCAGCCATACAGATGGTATGGCTGAAATTGCATCGCATTCGGAACAAACTCACCACAGGACCATTTTTTGGTCAGCAGCAGAATCGGATTGCATGAGCGTTCACACCCATGAGATCTGATTCCTGTGCAAGTTTGCAGTTCACAGTGCGATATGCGAACTGATTTGGGGGTGTCATTAGCTTTCTATTGACACTCCCCACAGTTAGCATAGTGCAGTGTGAGCTGCCGCCAGGAGACATGCGATGCAGGAACCCGCAGAGGATTCGCAGAGTTCCCGCATGGACCGGCCCTTAAAGCAAAAAAAATGAGAATTTAGTATCACTTTAACCCTTGAGGAGTATCTCTAAAAACTGAAATTTCTGTTGCGGGGATGCCCAAAATCTGACATATCTCAGTTCAGAGTTTTGAGAAAATCAGTGAGCCAATTACACAAGCAGGAAATGACATTTCTGGGTGCATTCCGCGCACAAATGACATTGCATTACAAAATGTCTTGTACAGCAATTGTATGCTATTTTAATTTCTATGTCCTATTTTATGGGGCTATCCTTTAACCCTACATTTGAAATGTCCATCAGTGTGCACTAGCCTCTCCTGGAAATCATGAAGTATATGCTGTACTTACTATAGGCATATTAGAGTTAGAATGCACTAGATTAATCAAAGCCCACACAACTTGAATGTGCCAGTAATACATCTACAATATGGTTTAGGGTTTCCATAATTTATATTCCATGCAGGAAAGCAGTAATTTCTTCCATCGCTGCGTTCTCCGCACCTGAAGACATGCATTTCAGACATTGCCTAGAGGTGTCTCTCTAGAAGTGGGTTCCCTGGGTAGATGCTGCCACAGAATATATATTAGAGTATCTGTCAGGTAAGATCTTAACTAATTACAGGCTTAACTCCTTCTGAGCACAGGTGGTATGTGTTATAGTGAATGAACAATATACTTCTTTATTTATGTAATTGCTTTTTATGAAACAATTAAAGTGTTACTAAACCCAGTAATATGATAATAATTAATCTGCCCCCCCTCCACAGTGCTCACAGCTTATAAAGCTTATTTTTACATTAAAATACTGCCACTATATACTAATTTGGCTGATTTGTATACCATGGTTTCCTGATAACCTGCACAGTTTGTCCATAGCTGTGTGTTCAAGTAGGAGGAGATTTCCACTACAGCCTGTATACACGCCCACATGTGTGATGTCAATATCATGTGACCTGAACAGTTCAACTGAAACAGGAAATGTTCTATCCAGCATAAGAGACCAAACTGAGCATGTGCAGCTTTACCACCCTGCTGTGTATTTTATGGACTTGCCCAGATTGACAGTGCAGGAGGGAAGAATTTATGGCGTACAGGATAAAACAGCCTTTTTTACACAATGCTGAGGATTAACCCTTTAAGTTCCACAGTGAGTATAACAAGCATGCTTTGCTGCATACACAGGCCGATTTTACTGTTGTGGGTTTAGTAACACATCAACTTAGATAGTTAGCTTAGGCAGGGCAGAGAGTATCTTAAACAGCTGTATGCAGAGTCGATGTTAGAAATTATGGGGCCCTGTACAGCCTACCCAACTGCCCCCCCCCTCGACCCTGCCCACCTCGAAAAAATGCAGCCTTGTCTTCAAGTGATATTTGTTTCTCCCCTGCCTGTTATAAATTTGATTAGACTAAGCTTCAAACACACCTGAGCTCATCCCTGCTAATGAGAACTGCATGGCACCAGCAACCTGTTGATCGCTGGTGCAATGCTTTAGGCTGTATTCACACAGGGGCGATCCGACATAGGAGGACTTTGCTAGGCGACTTTCAGAGCGACTTCAGATGACTTACAACATGACTTATGCCAGGCGACTTTGCCTGTGGCCAATCAGAGAAGGGAGGGAGGGGTTGCCCTGGATAAATTCTTTTATTTTCTCTGTAAAGTCGCTTAAATTGTAGATGGGGATGCGACAAGTCGGATAGAAGTCGCCTTGAAGTAGTACAGGATCCTTTATTGAAGTCGGAGCAACTTCAATAGTGTACATTAAGACGGCTCCCATTCATTTCAATGGAATTTCAGATGTCAAGCGACTTGGGGTAACTCAAGTCGCAGGGCAAGTCGCCCCTGTGTGAATGGGCCCTTACAGGCTCCAAAAGTAAAAAATAATAACTGCACATTTTTTTACCTGCAAAAAAATGTGCATTTATTATTTTTTCTAAAAGGTGAACTTATCCTTTCAGGCGAAGGCTCCTTTCACACCGGAGCCGCCCGAGCGTTAGCTGTAAAACGGCACTAATTAGCGCTATTCGGGCAGTGGCGGTGCGCTTTTAACCCCCCCCCCCCCACAAGGGGTTAAACAGGGGTTAAAAGTTCCAGTTTGTGGCGCTCCCGAAGCAGTGTTCAGCGCTTCGGGAGCGCTGCCCCATTGTTTTCAATGGGCAGGGGCGTTATAGGAGTGGTGAATACACCGCTCCCACACTGCTGTAAATGTGGCTTGCAGGACTTTTTTTACCGTCCCACAAGCGCACCGCCCCAGTGTAAAAGTACTCTGGCTTTCACACTGGTGTGTATTGGGGGGGGGGCATTTTTTTAGGCGCTTTTTTTTTGTGCAAAAGTGCCTGAAAAACGCCTTGGTGTGAAAGGGGTCTTAATCTATGATGCCTTTAAATCAATAACCCCAGTAACTATTTAAAATATGCACTGGCTATTTCACACTAGCTCTTTGAAGAGTGATCTGCATCCAGATCGCTTTTCAGAGAGCATTTGGCTGGTGGTGAGGAGGCATTGTATCACCTCTTCACCACCTGTTTTAACCATTTAAAACAGTTGAATGGGATCGTGGTCACGAGGCAACATGGTGGGTGGTGCCAGTGGGCATCATTTTTGCTGTACAAAAAGCTTTGCGGTTACGGCATATGTACTTTCCCCGCCGCTGCCTTTCCAGCATAAGAGCTTTTTGACACAGCGCTGCTCTGCTTAGCAAGGGATCCATGAGTGGATTCCCTGATGTTCTGGAGCTTATTGGGAGTGCGCCAGTTCAGTCTGTGATGGTATACAGCACACATGAGTGGCCAGATGTACATGATAGTGTGCCCATTTACATCAGGCTATGTTTGATCTGTCATGTTTAGGCATGGAAAAATAGGAAAGGACGCAGCCCTTTTCCATTTTTTTTCTGCAACTGAACAGACCCAGAGGTAAGCGGATGTAAACAGACAGAGATCCATTTACATCCAGACTCCCATAGACCCACATGAAGGTCTGCACAAAAAAATTGGCCAATGGATGGAAGTGGAAAGCTTGGGCAAAAAGTTCCTAAAGGGGAGTGGTTGGGGGCCTTAAAAACACAGCTCAGCCATTTACTGCCCCCCAAACAAAAATCTCATCTCATGCTTATGATTACCATCATTACTATGATCACAGCACCGCTGCTGCTCTATGGCTCTGTCACGTGGCTGTTGAATGCTGACTTTGTTATGGCTGTACTGTGTTATAATCTGTAACACATACTACAGCCATAAAGTTAACAAAATCAGCACCCAAGAGCCATGTGACACAGTGACAGAGCCATAGAGCAGCTGCTGTGCTGTGATCATCATAGGCACACATGTACCTTCCTTCGAGTACTCAGTGTCAGTGTGTGCTGCCCCTTGCCTGTGACCGTGCGCTGCCACCCGCCATTGCATTAACCACTTCAGCCCCGGAAGGATTTTCCTGACCAGAGCACTTTTTGCGATTTGGCACTGTGTCGCTTTAACAGACAATTGCACAGTTGTGCAACGTTGTACCCAAACAAAATTGGCGTCCCTTTTTCCCCACAAATAGAGCTTTCTTTTGGTGGTATTTGATCACCTCTGCGGTTTTTATTTTTTGCTCTATAAACAAAAAAAGAGTGACAATTTTGAAAAAAAAAACAATATTTTTTTACTTTCTGCTATAATACACATCCAAAAGAAAAAGAAACAAAAACAAATTTCCTCATCAATTTAGGCCAATATTTATTCTTCTACATATTTTTGGTAAAAAAAATCCCAGTAAGCGTATATTGATTGGTTTGCACAAAAGTTATAACGTCTACAAACTATGGGAATAGATTTATGGCCTTTTTTTTTTTTTATTGTTTTTAGTGGTAATGGCGACGATCAGCGATTTTTAGCAGGATTGCGGCGGACAAATCTGACCCTAAGTGACGCTTTTTGGGAACCAGTGACACAATACAGTGAACAGTGCTAAATAAATGCACTGATCACTGTATAAATGGTTCTCCCCTGTCAGGACGGGGATCTGCCTTGTTTACATATCCCCATTCTGTCTCTGTGGAGTGATCACAGGTGGCTGGCAGACATCAGGTCCGCCGGACCATGCATTGGCTCCCCCTTCATGCAGTGCGCACCCACAGTATCTATTGCATGAAACAACATACATGTACATTGTTTTGAGCAATAGAGCCGCCCTGCCGCAGTATACATGCGGTGATCGGTGTTTAAGTGGTTAAAGTATATGTGAACCCTTACCTTGAAAAACAACCCATTCAGTTCATAATAGAAATGCAAGGCAAAAGTGTGTGCGTATATATGCCCGGGCTTCCTTTTCCCCAGGCACAAGGTCACAGTCACTCTTCAAGTCAATAAACAGTCCAGGGGTGTTTTTTTTCTGTGTTTTTTTTTTTCGGGGTAACTTGGATAGGGTTTGGGGATTGAGTGGGATACTTCCAAAGTGAAGACACTAGACTTATTTCTGTAGAGCTGTAAGCAAAGTCCTAGTAAAAGTGGTCAGTGGACTTGGCTTTGTAGTGGTAACTAAAGGCAAAAAATCTTCTTTAAAGCAGTTTGAGAAGAATCCCTTCACAAGCACTAAATGGACTGAGCTCTTCGGGACACTAGCCTATGTCCCTTTTTTTCCACACACAGATACATTTCTAGCACCATAAATATCATTGGAAAATTGGTTGCCTCCTTCCAACATCCATGTGACATGGTACCAGACTAAATCCTCAGACAACAGCCCCTCAGCCAGCTTCCAGTAACTTCAGCATCCAGGTCCCTCAGCTAGCCCAGCTGAGGCCTCACGAACAGCACATGACAGGGTTGCCTAAGGGGGCAACCAGCCCTCATTAGGCTTTAATATCCTTCTAAGGAAAAAGACCTGGAAGCTCTGTGTCTCAGAGTATTTATACAGACTCCCAGCCCCCATCTGGGCTACCCTCCGAGGGATTGGCCAGGGCTGTATAGATATTCTTGCTTCCAATTTTCCCTGCTCCACGCCTATCTTCCAGAACATCCCACAGTTCTCCAGAAAGCAGTGAGAGCAATCAAACCTGCCGCAAGTGAAACACTGAACAGACCAGAATAATCAAACACAGCCACACTGGTTACAACTAAATTTGCCTAACAAAAAACTGCAGCTCCACTGGATACAGTGAGCCATAATTACATTTACCTAATCCCAGTGGCGTCACTAGGGTTGCTGTCACCTGGTGCAGTAAAACATGGTGTCACCCCCCACTCCAGGCTTTGATTTCATGCTGTTTCAGTGTGAATTTGCGCTAAGAGGGAAAGAGGGGTGGAGGGAGAGAGACAGAAGGAGGGAGGGGGAACTGGGAGGAGAGAGAGTAATAGGAGGGAGAAAGATGGGGGGGATGAGAAAGTAGTAGAGAGATAGAGGAAGTGGAGAGAGAAGCAGAGGGCTGAGAAAGAGAAGGGGTAAGAGAGGAAGATGGGAGTAAGAGAGGGTGAGAGGGTGGG
>BLSH010205261.1:1676566-1704450 GCA_018402905.1 Glandirana rugosa
CGAATCTCCCTGTCTAATAACAAGTTTTTAGTAGAGGATAGTAGCCGATGATTTTTGAACAATAATCTGTCACAGCAACAGCTAGAACCTCTCCCTTTAGAACTAGGAGATGATTTTTGAACAATAATCTGTCCCTCTAAGCAACAGCTGAAACCTGGCCCTATAGGAGTAGCCGGTGATTTTTGAACAATAATCTGTCCCTCTAAGCAACAGCTGGAACCTGGCCCTATAGGAGTAGCCAATGATTTTTGAACAATAATCTGTCACTTACAGCAACAGCTAGAACCTCTCCCTTTAGAACTAGGAGATGATTTTTGAACAATAATCTGTCCCTCTAAGCAACAGCAGGAACCTCTCCCTATAGAACTAGGAGATGATCTGTCCCTCTAAGCAGAAGCCTCTATCTAGTGCAGTCAGATCGTTCTGTAATGCAGGGTTTGAGCTGCAATCTGTCACTCAAAGCAGCAGTATGTGAAATCTCAAATTACTCCACAATCAGATCGTTGTGTAATGAGGGCTGAGGTCCTGCAATCTGTCCCTCAGAGCAACAGTAGTAGTAATCTCAGGATGCAGGATGAGATGTTAAAATGTCTGCAATCTCTCCCTCACAGCGCCGGCAGCTTCCTCTCCCTACCCTAGTCAGAGTCTCAGAGAGCATGTAACTGCAGCATCAAGTGACTCCAGCTTATAAAGAGGCTGGGTCACATGATGCACTGGCCATTCACAGCCATGCCATTAGTAGGCATGGCTGTGATGGCTTCTAAGGGCAAACCAGTGAAACGTTTGTTGTTTGGCTGCCCTGCAGCTATTCAACATGCATGATCAACTACCAGAGCCCAGAACCCGAACCCGAACGTTTTTTGAAATGTAAGGGTTCAGGTCCAGGTCCCGGACACCCCAAAGTTTGGTACGGACCCGAACTTTACAGTCTGGGTTCGCTCAACACTAATCTTAAACACTACCCAACGCTGTTTTGTCAGCCTATATCTGACGTCTTCAGGCGTCTTCAAGATTTTAGAGGGTTTAGAAAGTGGTGGGAAAATTCCACCTCTCTCCATCATGACTGCAATTGCAAAGTCTCTTTTGCTAAAATCTTCTTCCTCATTCCCCTAGAATTGTTTTTCTGTGTATAGCCCATGTGCAGTATACATTTCCAGCTCACTCATGGCATTTGTCAGACACCAAGATTGGAGATGGGTGCAGGGGAAGATGACCTCAACATGTTTGATTTTTATTTATTTATTTTTTTGTACCTTGCACATTTGTTCTTAAACCTAGTCATTGAATTTGTCCTCACAGTTCTATAGAATTATGTTAGATCATTTAACTAATGAGATAATCCAGCATTTTGTTGAAAAATAACTGGGTTTTTGTGTTTACCAGTACTTCAGTACATATTT
This sequence comes from Glandirana rugosa, assembly GCA_018402905.1. NCBI lineage: Eukaryota > Metazoa > Chordata > Amphibia > Anura > Ranidae > Glandirana > Glandirana rugosa. The sequence continues at coordinate 1,677,967 of BLSH010205261.1, forward strand.
TCTTTTCACTTAAAAGGAGTAATGCCCATTCATTAATAATGAGATTATACATTCTACGCACAATGCACTTTTGGAACACCACGTAGTTTACTTTTAGATTAATGTGTTATTAATTATTTATTCTGTTTTGCTAAGCAGTCATGATCCATTTGATTTGTACTTTCAGTCATGTAATTATGAACGTATAGTTATTACTGTTTAGGACCATTTTTTTTGAAGACAGCTTTATTACATTTTATTACTTTTTGATCTAGATGTTATATAAAGACTTTTTTTTAATACCAGGGAAAAAACATTCTCAAGTCTCAACCTACCTTTATACAACTAAATAGATAAATTAATTGCCATGTGTACTGAAAACTGAGGTGTTGCAAGGTATATTGGGTGTTGTTTTAGCACTGCTTGGACCGAGAAGGGAACACCCGAAAATGTAACTGTTACCAAACAGAAATCAAATAAAATTATAGTTTTGGACAGTAATCAACGGCGTTGGGCATTGTTTTGAATCACTGCTTCTGAAGTCTGGTAGCTCTGACAACAGGAAAATGTATAAAAGGCTCAAATCCAAATGAGTACAGCAGAAAATTGGAAAGTGACCAAAGATGGGAAAGGCATTATACAGAAAGGAAAAAAGAGACATGAGGAGGAGGATAGGTACAGGAAACAGCGAAACCCACCTTTCATCATGAAACCCCACAATATTTTAATATGGGTGCCCATGAAAGGCTCTAATCTATCAAAACCTTAGCAATGTCTTCGCTAATCAATAGCTTTCAAGGGTGGGTGCCTGTGTGCAATGAAGTCCCTTTCTAAATGCACAAACTCTGACTGGGCATTTTAATGCCGTAATCCTCAAGTGTTTAAACTGTGTCAGCTCTATGTATTGTGTGTGTTCTTAGTACCTATGCTCTTTCTTTGTGCTTCCAGTGTATGTGTTGACATTCTCTGACTCTGTATGATGTATGTGTTCTCTGCCTGTCTGTGCTTCAACATTGAGTGCAGTGCTTGTGTGTGTTCTTGACTAAAGGATTTGTCAACCTTGGTCACTCTACTGATCCTTAAATAATAACACTGACTGTACGGTATAGGTTTTAAATGGCCAGAGCAGCCATTTTATTTAAAAAACAAAATTTGTAAAATAGCATTAACATAGCAATACACAATTTTGACAATGAGGAGGGGGTCTTTGGGTGTCCCTAAAGGCAAATTTATAACTAGAATCGCCCATGTCCTCAACGGGTTTGAAGGCATTCTAAACTCACACTTACTTTTTCCCCGGGGAGCTCCTGGTAGAACCACAAATAACCAACCAAATGGAGGCACAATACCCCAGATGGACCCTCCAGTTCTTTAACAATTCAAGTATTGACTGACCCCCCCCCCAAAGACCCCCTGACCCATCAAGCTATTGTGACAGTAAAAATATATTTTTTTCTTTTTAAATAATACCTCCACACATCATTGACTTACAATAAACTGAAAGACTAGGGCAGGTTTATGGGAAAACTTCCTCTTCGCCAGAGGTTTCCAGAATGAATACCCAGCATCCTTCACTTGAACAACCCTTGTGGCTCCACCCTGTCCATCTGACAGCTTCCAATCAGGTAAGGCCGACACCCTCTTATATATTGAGCTCACATTTTTAACTCTATTCCGACCTGTTCCTCCCCTTAGTCACGAAGGCCCTCTGTCCATTTTCTCTCCAATGGGTCTCACTCCCTGTGCTTATACTGTGTTTGTTCCCTCTGTACTTGTTATGTATATTACATTCTGTGTGTACCCTTGCCATACATCTGGCACTATGTAATTAATTGGGGGCCCAGCATGACAACCTATGGGAAAAATAATGGGCTGAATGGGTGCAGAACATAACATTAAAAGTGGAACACAAAAGTGGAACTTGTGCTTTAAAGGAAGGTGACCCCCCTGACATGCCACAATTGGCATGTCATTTTTTTTGGGGGGGGACCGGGTACCTAGGTCCATTTCCTCTCCTAGAGCCGCGGAGCCAGAAGGAAGTTGACCTTCCTCCCCCTCCCTCTAGGCGATCTTCTGGGACCTGTGACATATTACGCTGGCCATTTACAAGGCGCAACGTGACTCACGCATGCGCAATGCGCGCCCAGATTTGAAGCCAAAGCCGTGTGCCCACACTTGCGATGCCGGCACCACTGAAGGTAGGGGGAGCAGAGCGAGACAGGTGAGTGGGACAGGTGAGTGTCCGATTGTTAAAAGTCAGCAGCTACAATTTTTGTAGCTGCTGACTTTTAACTGGGTGGAACACCACTTTAACAGGACAGTGGGGAAGAGAGGGTTAGGGTGCCATAATGAGGGAGAGAGGAGAGAGGTAGGTGGTGCATGATCTCTGAGGATGTACAGTTGAATGTATGCAAGATCCCATCAGTGCTGTAAACACTAAACTGAATATGTGTAAGGATAAATAGGTGCAAGAAGCCTGATTTCTTTTCAATCTATATTATACAGGATAACATATTTGTGACATGTACACTCAAATTAAACCTATACATTTTGCATTGAAATGCATATAGAACACACCGGGGTTCATTTCCTAAACTAGAGAGTGCAAAATCTGAGAAGCAGTGTCTCCAATACCACAGATTGGACCAACTCTGCACAAAACCAAAGTCCAGGCACACGTTTTTAAAATTGAATTCCAGCTTCATCCTAACTAGCCTAAAACTGTGCCCTCCCCCTCTCCTAACACCCATGCTAACTAACCTGCATATTAAAGATGTACACTTAATTTAAAAAAAGTATTGGGGCGCTTGCCTTTACACGCACATGGAATTTAATGACATCCCATTCTTAGTCCATAGGGTTCAATGTTGAGTTAGCCTACCCTTTGCAGCTATAACAGCTTTAACTCTTCTGGGAAGGCTGTCCACAAGGTTTAGGAGTGTCTATGGGAATGTTTGACCATTCTTCCAGAAGTGCATTTGTGAGGTCAGGCACTGATGTTGGATGAGAAGGCCTGGCTTGCAGTCTACACTCTAATTCATCCCAAAGGTGTTCTATCAAGTTGAGGTCAGGACACTCTGCAGGCCAGTCAAATTCCTCCACTCCGAACTCGCTCATCCATGTCTTTATGGACCTTGCTTTGTGCACTGGTGCTCAGTCTTGTTGCAACAGAAAGAGGCCATCCCCAAACTCTTCCCACAAATGTCTTGGTATGATGTTGCCTTAGGAGTTCCCTTCACTGGAACAAAGGGGCCAAGCCCAACCCCTGAAAGACAACCCCACACCAGAATCCCCCTCCACCAAACTTTACACTTGGCACAATGCAGTCAGGCAAGTAACGTTCTCCTGGCAGCCGCCAAACTCAGACACATCCATCAGATTGCCAGACAGAGAAATGTGATTTGTTACTCCAGAGAACACATCTCCACTGCTCTAGAGTCCAGTTGCGGTGTGTTTTTCACCACTGCATCTGACGCTTTGCATTGCACTTGTTGATGTAAGGCTTGGATGCAGCTGCTCAGCCATGAAAACCCATTCCATGAAGCTCTCTATGCACTGGTTGTTGTGCTAATCTAAAGGTCACACTAAGTTTGGAGGTTTGTAGTAGAGTTGCCACATCATCCCTTTAATCCAGGACACATATGAATTACACAGGTTCTGAGGCTAATTTAATGCAGATAAGACACCAAGTGAGTTTAATTACCACCTTAATCAGCCACAGAACAACCTGTGTAATTAGTATGTGTCTTGGATTAAAGGGATGATGTGGCAACCCTAGTTTGTAGCTATTGACTCTGCAGACAGTTGGCGACTTCTGCGCACTACAGCATGCGCTGACCCCACTCACTTTACGTGGCCTACCACTTGGTGGCTGAGTTGCTGTTGTTCCCAGTTGCTTTAACCCTATTATAATATAGAGTTGCCACCTCATCCCTTTAAACCCAAACACATATGAATTACCCAGGTTCTGAGGCTGATTAAGGTGGTAATTAAACTCACTTGGTGCCTTATCTGCATTAAATTAGCCTCAGAACAACCTGTGTAATTCATGTGTTCGGGTTTAAAGGGATGAGGTGGCAACCCTATTATAATACCACTAACAGCTGACCGTGGAATATTTAGTAACAAGGAGATTTCATGGATGGACTTATTGCACAGGTGGTACCTATCACAGTACCACGCTTGGATTCACTGAGCTCCTGAGAGCGACCCATACACAAATGTTTGTAGAAGCAGTTTGCATGCCTATGTGATTGATTTTATACACCTGTGGCCATGGAGGTGATTGGAACATCTGAATTCAATGCTTTTGAGGGGTAGCCCAATACTTTTGGTAATATAGTGTATATACTTACCTATTTACAGGCCAGTCCGGTTACATGATCTCCCCTGTGTCATCCAATGGCTGCTACAAGGTAGAGGAGAGAGCACTCTGACAATGGCTAGTTATGCTTGAAGCAGTGATATCACCTATAGGGTTCAATGATTCATCCGTTGTCAGTGATCCCTCCTCTCACCAGCCCTGGTAATGGCAGACACAGGAGAGCAGGATTACATGACTGGACTGGAGCGGCCTGAAAATAGGCAAGTATATGCATCTTTCTTATACAGGTTAGTTTGCATAGGTGTTAGGGGGGTGAACAATTTAAGAGTAGTTAGAATGAAGCTAGAAATTCCACTTAAAGTACTTTTCACTATTAATCCTATTTATTTTACTATTGCTTATTTTTTATTTTGTAATACATTTTCTATGAGTATTTTCATGCACTATTTTTATTTTATTTTCATGAAAACAATATTTTAAATAGTTCAGCTGAATCTCTGAATACTTTAAATCAGAAATGAAAGAATGCTTGGCTCTGTGAGTGTTACTGATATTTAAGGGCCAGTTCACACATAGGCGATCCGACTTCAGGCGCGACTTTGCTAGGCGTTTTGAACGTGACTTCAAGGCGACTTCAGAGTGACTTCAGCACGACTGTGACTTGCAACACAACTTAAAGCGACCTCCATGCCAGGCGACTTTGCCTGTGGCCAATCAGAGAAGGGAGGGAGGGGGTTGCCTGGGTAATTTGTGGGGAGTACCTTGGTAAATTCTTTTCTTTTTCCTGTGAAATTGCTTCAATATAGATGGGGATCCAACTTGGAGGCGACTTCAATTGAATTCTATGGGCAAAAGTTGGATAGAAGTCGCCTTGAAGTAGTACAGGAACCTTTTCTGAAGTTGAAGCGACTTCAGTAGTGTAAATTAAGACGGCTCTCATTCATTTCAATGGCATTTCTGATGTCAAGCCACTTGGGGTGTGAACCGGCCCTAAATCTTTGTTCCATTCATGTCTGGGCACGGCAAACAGGGAATTCTTCTGTATGATGTGGCCACAATAATTTTCTGTTAACTTTTTTTTTATATTTTTTATCAGGACAGTCCCAGAAATGTGATTATTTGTGATTTTGTAATAATTTTGTGCAAAAAGACTATATGGGTAATGACCTAAGCTTTTTTTTTCAAAATAATTTCCTATATTAAATCTAATTCTGTGCATTCTGGTTTTGTTCTGTTTATATTGGAATGGGTGTTCTATGAGAGTCTTTTGCCTCCTAGCTAGTTAACATTACAAAGCTGACAATCAGTGGCAGCTGGTGGTATATTTTTGGGCGGCACACAATGCACCCACTGACACTCCCCCTTGGTCAGTCGGGTTCGCCCGCAATCCACCCCCCGCCACCGTGGGTCAGTCGGGTCTGCCACACACATCACACACACCCCCCCGTGGGTCATTGGGGTCGGGTCACCAGCACAACCCTGGTCAGTCGATTGATGAGCCCCGCACTTGCTCATGGGCAGCCCTTTCCTCCGGGCAATGGGCGGCGTCTTCATCCCCTGCATCTCCTCCAGCGGCCTCCACGAATCCTCACTCCAACTCTCCCCTCTTCGTGGCCCAGTAGAATCACTTCTCCTTTTGGCCAATTGGGAAACGGGTCTCAGGACCCGCTTCCTGATTGGCTGGGAGGAGGATTAGTGTGACAATAGCACATATTTCTCTTTAACCACTTCCCGACTGTGCGCAGTATATTTACTGCAGCAGTGTGGCGCTGTCTCACGAAACACCGTAAATAGGCGGCAATTCACGGACTTACAGCTAGGGGGCGTGACCGCCACACTCTGGAGGAGTGTGCCCGCAGCTTGGGCGGATCCGATGTCTGCCGGCGAGCCATGATGACCTGCCAGAGGGAAAGAACAGGGAACTGCCGAAGTAAACATGCCGGTTCCCCGTTCTGACAGGTGGCATGTAAGAGATCTACTGATCCATTGGGATCAGTTAGCTCTCTTATGCCCCTGACAGCCCAGCCCCCTCACAGTTAGAACACACCCAGGGAACACAGTTAACCCCTAGATCTCCCTCTGCAGGTTAACCCCTTCACTGCCAATGACATTTATACAGTAATCAGTGGATATTTGAAATTCTGATCGCTGTATAAATGTAATTGGTCCCAAAAAAGTGTAAAAAATGTCCGACATGTCCGGTCCAATATCACAGTCCCAATAAAAATGGCAGATCGCGCCATTACTAAAAGAAAAAAAAAATGTAAAAAGGGCAGAAATTAATTCTCATGGTTTGTAAATGTGGCAACTTTTGCGCAAACCAATCAATAAACGCCGGTTGTAATTTTTTTCACCAAAAATTTGAGGAAGAATATAAATTGGCCAAAACCGATGAATACATTATTTTTGGATTTATATTTTAGCAAAAAGTAAGTGTAGCGCTACCCCTGCAAGGGCCGATGTAATATATGGGTCTTCTGTCCCACGCCAGTAATGACTCACCCTCACCTGGATCCAAGTAACACCAATACACAGTTTTAACTTTTAGCTGGGCTTTATTAGAACTAGCAATAAGCCTCGGAAAGAGATAAACTGATTAACAGGATACCAATATTAACTGCAATGATATATTACAACCACTCAGCAAGTTAAACAGGATTGGTGTTCGTTAAACTTTAACCGCTAGTGAGGGGCCTTGCCTGAAATGCACTGAGAGAGTGGTGATCGACACTGTCAGTTGCACAATACAAAAAAAATGGTCAACGATTACCCAGGAGTGACATTACTGACCATAAGAGCCTATGTAGATCTTGTAGGTTCTAGCTTACCACTGGCCAGTGGGAATTCTATTCATGAATACACACACACACAGAGTCTGTCAGCGTTGGGGCCCTTAAAATCCTGTGTTGAGTACTCAGCCTTTTGTGAAGCAATACTTTTAATCCACAGGTTGAAAGGGGTATCTTCGCAAAGTGTCACAGGGTAACAAAGATTAACGGATGTGGTGATCCTCCTTCAGATAGAGCTGCATTAATGGTAAATAGGATCTAGCAGGATTAATCAAGATTCTCTCACACAATGATGGAATAAGATCTCTCACCATTAGATGCACTTCATATATATTCCCTTCAGCAATTGGTAGATTGATCGATGTCTCAGCTGACTGGATGGTGATGGAAGCAACACAGGCCACATAATCTTCCAACAGGAGGATGATGATGATGATTGCTGCAGTGCTGAAATCCGTCTCTCGATCTCCCTGCACTGTTAGCACATCTTCAGAGGTCAGGCAAAAAAAGGTAGAATAACACACTAGAAACTCCACTCTCAAATCTGCACCTCCCTTTAGGAGAGTCACTGACAGAATTCCCGGCTCTGGCAGATGGCACAGGAGACAAACAAGATGGCCCTGTCTACCTCTCTCTCTCCTCCCCTCTCAAAAACGGCCTGACCACCCAATCACAGCTCTCCTGGGCTGCTATTCAATCATATCCTTCCTTGCCTTTGTTGTTAGGGGTGGGCTTCCTTCTTAGCTACAGCAATAACCAATAGAGTCTCTCCTCTACTTTCTGTGAAAGTTTAGGAAATGTTTAGGAAGAAAAATGCAATGCAATGTTTTAGAGAGCAATACTTTGCATATATTACAGAGGCAATACTAAGCTGGTGTTACATCCACCCCCTTCCAAAAAAATCTTTGGTCACCCAAAAATGAATGCAGTTAATAATATCATAGCATTTGTACAGTAATCTTACTCATGGACCAACAACTTAGGCCTGTGATCTCAGGCTGATTTTATGACATTTCCTAACAAATGCATTAGGTAATGGAAACTGCCACCGCTGTGTTTTGGGAGATGGGTTGGGGCCATTAGTCACTGGTATCACCATAGAATGTGCCTGAACATCAGGAAGTCTGCGAACAGTGGGAATAGCTTCTTCTGAGCTTGTTCCAGGGTTGTCATAGGTTAATCTGAGTGGGGGGGTCTCACTGTCCTCTTAACTCTCTGTTCTTTGGGCTTCTCTTCACAGCATTCTCCATCAGGTTCAAGGTGGCTTTCCTCAAATAATTCTCCTTCGAGTTCAGAGGGACTCCCATCCAGAAACCCTTCATCAGGCTCATGGACTAATTGGTAGGCTTGCTCTACTAGTTCTGAATTGTCTTGCACCTGAGACACAAATTCAGGTGCATCAGGCCTGAGCACACCCAAGGACTGATTAGCAGTTGATGTGGAGGGAGTGGCATCCATGGGCTCAGATGGCCACAACCATCCTACTTCCAGATCATCATCACTGTCATCTTCTAGTGCTGTGGCCTCATCTGGCAGTAGAGGTTCGGACCTGATACCTGGAACTTGCCGGGGAGATGATTTGGGTAATGAAGCCTCAGTTCTCACAGGTACTCTGACGGCTTCACACAGAGGCAATAGATGGTTTCGATATCAGGTCTTCAAGGGCCCTGTCTTCCCATCAGGCCGGATTTGGTATACAGGAAGACCAGTTGCTTACAGATGACATATTGTTGAGGACTCCACCGGTCAGCTAACTTATGCTTTCCAGGGAGACCCAGATTCCTTAGCAACACCTTGTACCCGGCTGTAAATCATGAATCCTAACTTTCAAATCATAATTCTTCTGGTTCCGCTGACCTCTGGTTCTGCTGACCTCTGACACCAGAAGCTTCTTGTGCCTTCTCATAGGCTGTCTTTCGATTCTTTCTGAGTCTATCCACATATCCACTGTAGGATGTAGCTGAAGTTCTGTCTATTGAAATACCGAAGGCCAAGTCCACTGGCAGATGAGCTTCTCTTCCAAACATCAGTCTATATGGTGAGTAACCCATTGCGTCATTTTCAGTACTATTATAGACATGAACCACAGAGGAAATGTGCCTGCTCCAATGACTTTTTCTGTCAGATGGAGGGGGTTCCAAGCATGTCAAGGAGGGTACGATTAAACCTCTCTGGCTGGGGATCCCCTTGAGGTGGTAAGGTGTTGTTCTTGATTTCTTGATGCTCAGAAGATCCAACAGCTGTTTAATGAGCCTGCTTTCAAAGTCCTCTACCTTGGTCAGATTGAATTCTCTGAGGTAAGCCATAATGGACGAAGAATTTCTCCACTAACACTTTAGCGACAGTAGCAGCTTGTTGATGTCTTGTGGGATAAGCCTGGGCATAACGGGTAAAATGATCCTTCACTACCAACACATTTCCTTGACCACTCGTGTCGAGTTCCAGACACAAGAAATCGATGCACACCAGATCCATGGGACTTTGATTCTGTAGATGTCCCATTGGGGCAGCTCTGGAAGGCAAAGTCTTTCTCTGGATGCAGAGGAGGCAGGAGTGACAGTAGTTTTCGATTTCATTTTGCATACAATGCCAGTAGAAACGATCCCTAACTAACTTAAAAGCTCTATCAGGTCCCAAGTATCCATGTTCATCGTTTAATGCATTCAGCACTGTCCCCCTATGCTTCTCCGGGAGGAACAGCTGCCAATTCTCCTCTGGATTATCCGAGGGGCCCCTTCGGTAGACCACCACATCTGAGAGCTGCAGTTGATTCCACTCCTTATAAACCAATCGAGCCTCCTTTGGAGAGTCTGCTGTGTTAGAAGTTCTGGGCGACCACCCTCCAAGGCTTTCAAAGTCAGAGAACAAAGAGGATCTTCTGTTTGATCCTTTCTCAAGTCTTCCTTGGAAAGGGTAGGCAATCCCTCATGCCTCACTTGGGTCAAGTCACAGTAGAGCTTTGGGACCACAACAGAGGTGACTCCAATGGCTTCGGCCCCTGTCGCTCCTCTGGCTTCTGTGAGGTAAAAGTTTAGGAAGAAAAATGCAATGCAATGTTTTAGAGAGCAATACTCTGCATATATTACAGAGGCAATACTAAGTTGGTGCTACATAAGAAATATATTTTTTTTTTTTGCAAAAGTGTCGCTCTTTTTTTGTTTATAGCAGTGATTAGAAATGATGCAGAGGTGATCAAATACCACCAAAGGAAAACTCTATTTGTGGGAAAAAAGGAAGCAAATTTCGTTGCACGACCGCAAAATTGTCAGTTAAAGCGACGCAGTGCCGAATCCCAAAAAGTGTTCTGGTCCTACAGTGGGAAATCCTTTCGGGGGGTGAAGTGGTTAATTACAGCTCTTGGTCCCAAGAAAGCTGGGTGGTCAAGGAACAGGAAAATATTGATCATTTATATGGAGGAACCCCAAACAATCTTGATTTTCAATTTCGTTACTTCACCACTAACAAAATCCTCTGCTCACTGTTATGCATATTGCTAAACGCATTTGATCCTAAACATCAGTAGAGGTGATGTTAAACTATTGCCATTTTGGCAGCGAGGAGGCTTCCAGAATAATATGGTGCAGTGGACAGGAAAGGGAACATGGCCTGTTTTCCAGCTTGGTTGGTGCGTTTTTTCCGCTAGTTGCCTTTGTCTGTGGCCTTGGAGGAAATAATTGTCTTGTATATTAATCTGCTGCTCATGAATAAACATCCTTAAGTCACTGAGCAGAAAGGACGCATTTCAAGTGAAGCAGCGTTACACTAATGGGGTTTCTTTTATAAAATGTAGCTTCAAATAACACCAGACGCGCTGCTCAGAAAAAGCTGTTAGATGGCTTTATAAATGGTATCAGTAATGGGAGAAGTACAGATCAGAGTGTGCGTGTGAGTATTTCAGATTTTAGCTATTTTAAAAAGAACATACAGTCTTTTTTATTTTAATTGAATTAAGTTTCTAAAAGAGCGGCGGTATGTAATTTTGTGTTGTGTGTGTTCATACTTTAAAATCCTTGCTTCTGTTCATAATTTGTATTTATATTTCTATATTGTGGCAGTTATGTTTGTTGATTACATACACAGGCTCTGGTTCCTTCTTTGCAGAGCTACATAATGGACGTGCTTTACTATTTATTCTTATGATGCAAGTCTATGGTTTAGCCAACTCACTGAAAACAATACACTCCCTATGTGACTCATGTTCTATGTATATCCATATGGAGAAAATATATGGTAAAGATGGATGGGCCCAATGTATGTTTGACTCGAACATCGGGCGTTCGCCCATTTGCCGAATTTAGAACATTATGGGGCACCCCATAATGCAGTGCGAGGTCGTGGAGAAGTGACACCTGCTGATTGGCCGAAGCATACATATGACCTGCATGCTTTGGCCAATCTCAGCGCGCTCTGCTGTGAAAGCCATGATTGGTCAACGGCAGGGCTCCTTTGGCCAATCATGGCTCAGGGGTCTCAGTCCACACCCCACACTATCTAAGGCTGCTTGAACAGCAGCTGTATGTAGTGTGTGAAAGTGGAGCTAGCAACTAGTTTAGCTAGGTTAGTTAGTGGCATGTAGGCAGTGTAGTATACACAGTGTAGAGTATATACAGTCAGTGCAGGCAGTGTAGTATATAGATACATCGTACAGTATATACAGTCAGTGCAGGCAGTGTAAATATATATATATATATATATATATATATATATATATATATATATATATATACACATATATGCTGCATTCAGTGTGGACAATATACAGTATGTGCTAGGGTCTGCAGTATGTGATAAGGGTCTGGCATAGATTTTGAGGGAAACTCCACACCAAAATTTCTAAAAAAATTGGCATGGGCCCCCCCAAAATCCATACCAGGCCCTTCAGGTCTGGTATAGATTTTAAGGGGAACCCTGCGCCAATTTTTTTTTTTTAAATGGCGTGGGCCCCCCCCCCCCCAAAATCCATGCCAGACCCTTCAGGTCTGATACAGATTTTAAGAAGAACCTGCTATAACATTTTTCAAAAAATGGTGTGTGGGTCCCCCCAAAATCCATACCAGACCCTTATCTGAGCAGGATGAGCGAGCGCCCCCCCCCTCCAAACCATACCAGGCCATATGCCCTCAACATGGGGAGGGTGCTTTCGGTCCCCCCAAAGCACCTTATCTTCATGTTGTTGGGGAGAAGGGCCTCTTCCCCACAACCCTTGCCGGTGGTTGTGGGGGGGGCTTATCGGAATCTGGAAGCCCCCATTAATAAGGGGGCCCCCAGATCCCACCCCCCTTGTGAATGATTATCGGGTACATTGTACCCCTATTCTTTCACCAAAAAAGTGTCAAAAAAGAAAAAACCACAGGAGACAATTAGGGACAAGGTCTTTATTAAAAATGAAAAAAAAAAAAGTGTCCCACGATGTACATCCATGTCAATCACGGAGTGCAACGGATGAAAACAAATTCCGGAAAAAGCTCCTCCTCAATGGGAGACTCCCGCTGACTGCTGTCTTTATCCGTTTGACAGCTCTTATAAAGGCTAGGGCGGGGCCACCTGGTGACATAGGCAGGTGACTCCACCCCCTTCTGACGTCATGTGACGTCAGAGGGGGTGGGTGGGTGGGGTTACTCAGTTACGTCACCGGGTGGCCCCGCCTTTGAGTATAAATAAGCTGTCAAAGCAAATATTGATCAGTCGGCGGAGGCCTAATGGAGCTGTTTCTCTTTTTTTTATTCTTATTTATCGTGTCGGTGCGCGCCGTGATTGAGTACGGATAACATCGGGGGACACTTTCTTTTTTTTTTTCTTTTTTAATAAAGGACTTGTTCCCAAATGTCTCCTGTGGTTTTTTCTTTTTTGACAATTTTTTGGTGAAAGGGTAGGGTTACAATGTACCCGATACTCATTCACATAGGGGGGGAGCCCGGGATCTGGGGGCCTCATTGTTAAAGGGGGCTTCCAGATTCCGATAAGCCACCCCGCCTGCAGACCCCGGCAACCACAGCCCAGGTTTGCCGGGAAGAGACTCTTGTCCCCATAAACATGGGGACAAGGTGCTTTGGGGTGAGGGGCACATTGTCAAAACTATTTATAGTTTTGACATTCAAAAATCAGACATAATCAGACCGCCAGGGAGGTTAAAGGAAACGAATATTGAATAAGATGCCATTGCTAACCTTTTCTACTGAAAATACCAGTTCTCTTGCTGCCATGCTGATCCATTATCATTTGTACTTTCTGAGTCACTGAACATGATCAAGCATTCATGTCAGGACTTTTCACTTCAGTGTAGGTTTGAGAACTACATAAGGTATACTAACATGAAAATCAATTTATTTATATTGTTCCTTTAAACAGCAATTCCAGGCAACAACTGAAAGTACAAAGTGAGCATCTCATGATTCTCTAATGTAGAGCATCCTTCTGCTTCCTGCAACGTCAATCACAATCAAAGTTCTAGAGATATGTTTCTTCTATCTGATTGATGGCTGTTGGAAAATTCTAAGCACTAAGTGAAAAGTAACTCTGCTATTGCGCTACCCTCCCACTATGTAAAAAAAAAAAACATAAATTGCTGCTGCTAACACCACTGATGTGTCCTGCAGAAATAAAAAAACAAACCAATAGGTGCTGTGCTGCTAGAATCATATAGATCAAGCTGAAACAAATACTTAGTGGGGGTTATTTATATAAACTGGAGAGTGCAAAATCTGGGGCAACTTTGCATAGAAACCACGGTTTTATTGCACAAGCAGAAGCTAGAAGCTGATTGGCTACCATGTACAGCTGCACCAGATTGTGAGTGCACCTCTTTTAGTAAATTTCCCACAGTGTGCAATTGTAATGGGAAACAAGAACCTCATATTTTCCTTAAGGCCATCCACACTGTAAGTAACATGTACCATAAGATTAATATTGAATAAAAGAAAAATAATAAAATTGCAAAGTCTCTGTGACTCCTTATTCCTCACCGTGAACTATTGTCATACACAACTTCAGTGTAATATGTGATGTACATAAACTGTGATTCCTAATTCTCTTGACAGATAGGCATTGTGCCCACAACTCCAGTACTGTAACATAGGCTACATACATGCCACCTCCACAGTCACAATGGGGTTGATTTACTAAAGACAAACAGACTGGGGGGGATTTACTAAAGCTTGAAAGTGCAAAATTTGGTGCAGCTCCACACAGAAACCAATCAGCTTCAAGGTTTTATTGTCAAAGCTTGATTGAACAAGCTGAGGTTAGAAGCCGATTGGCTAGCATGCACAGCTGCACCGGTTTTTGCACTCTCCAGCTTTAATAAATCAACCCCACTGTGTACTTTGGAAAGTGCAGTTGCACTCTGCAAGTGCAGTTGCTCCAGATCTTAGTAAATGAGGTAAAGCTTCACTTTGCAAAGAATACCCAATCCTGTGCAAGGAAAATGAAAAAAAAAATGCATTTTTGCTTACACATGATTGGATGATAAAAGTCAGCAGATCGTCTGCTCATTTACTAAGCTGTGGAGCAAATGCTCTTGGGGGGTGCAACTGCACTTTACAAAGCACACAGTGTACTTGCCTTTAGTAAATCAACCCCATTGCTCTCACCCCATGTATGTAACCCAAAATGCTATTCAGATCATGAAGCACTTTTGATGATATTCACATAGATCTCCTCTAGGCAGGAATTCCCACTCTCTTCATTGACATTTAAAGATGTAGGTCTCTTTAAATTTTGATGTCCAACAGGTTTGGCCATTTACTATCACTCCATAGAGTGTGCCATTGGGTGACAGAAACAACCTCCATACAGTTTTGCCAACCCCCCGAAGTGAAATTTACTGGCAGGATGCCAAAATTTACAAACGGAACCAATTTTTTACTGGCAAATATCATGGAATTTACTGGCAGAGCCACATTTTTTACTTACACTGTAAAAAAGTACCTAAAATGACAGTTTTCTGTGCTAAACAGAGCAAATATCAATATTTTAACTATAAACACATAGCTGGTGCTATTAGAAATGTATTTAAGTAAAACAAAAGTCAAAAACCATATTTCTCCATTTACATGAAGGTCAGGTTACTGTAACCTAGTCGGCACCTAGTTCCCCCTTACATCAGAGTCTGCAGGATTCCCCCTTACAGTGAAAGGGAACTCTTATGTAAAGGGGAAAGCTCCAGATCATGATCTAAGGGGGAACTCTGATGTAAAGGGAGGTTTTGGTGACTAGAGACCACCTTGCACAGAGTGGATACACTAGGGTAAGGGGGGTTACTAATATAGGGGGGAACCTTTATATCGGTGCCCCCTTACATTAGCAACCCCTCCTCAGAATGGCCTGGTGGCGCTGTCACTGACTTCCTCTCAGGTGCACCTCGCAGACGGTTCCAGCTTGGCGGCTCTATGACCCCCATCCTGGTGGCACTTCCACTCTTGACTCCTCTGCAGACTCCCCCTCAGAGACTGCAGACATGATAAAAGACAAGAGATGGTCTGAGACTGTGGACATGATACAGGAGGTGGACAGAGACTGCGGACATGATCCAGGAGGTGGACAGAGGCTGCAGACATTATACAGGAGGTGGACAGAGACTGCGGACATTATACAGGAGTTGGACAGAGGCTGCGGACATTATACAGGAGTTGGACAGAGGCTGCGGACATTATGCAGGAGGTAGACAGAGGCTGAGGACATTATACAGGAGGTGGACAGAGGCTGCGGATATTATACAGGAGGTAGATAGGGGCTGAGGACATTATACAGGAGGTGGACAGAGGCTGAGGACATTATACAGGCGGTGTACTGAGGCTGCGGATATTATACAAGAGGTGGCCGGAGGCTGCAGATATTATGCAGGAGGTGCACAGAGGCTGCAGATATTATACAGGAGGTGCACAGAGGCTGTGGATATTATACAGGAGGTGTACTGAGGCTGCGGATATTATACAGGAGGTGGACAAAGGCTGCGGATATTATACAGGAGGTGGACAGAGGCTGCAGATATTATACAGGAGGTACACAGAGGCTGTGGATATTATACAGGAGGTGTACTGAGGCTGTGAATATTATACAGGAGGTGGACAAAGGCTGCGGACATGATAGTGACCCCCTCACAGTAGCTTCCTTCTCTGTCCACCTTCACATTACCTCTCCACAATCAGTGTGCCTTCTTCCTATGCCCTTTTCACCTCTCCACAGGGCAGCACATCATTGTCCTTCTCTGTCCGTGTATGGCTTCACACCCCAGTAATGTCCTTCTCTGCCCCCTATTTGCTATTCCCCACACAGTGTCACTCTCCTCACCCCTGCTCGGCTCCTTCTCTGCTGGGTTGATTGCATGAGGCTCCGCTGTGGCACCGCCAAGAATGAGTGGACTGGCTTCTATTCAAAAATGGCGCCAGGCGACGCCGTCATGTTATTGCGTATGCGTCGTGCACCGAGCTTTCCCGGGCCCTGCCGGCTTAGGAACAGCGCATGTGCAGTTGCATGGTCAGCTCACGGCCATCTTATTTACTGGCGGTTGGCAACACTGCCTCCATAGAGTAGTAGTTTAAAAC
Organism: Glandirana rugosa; assembly: GCA_018402905.1. Classification (NCBI taxonomy): domain Eukaryota; kingdom Metazoa; phylum Chordata; class Amphibia; order Anura; family Ranidae; genus Glandirana; species Glandirana rugosa. The sequence goes on from BLSH010205261.1 coordinate 1,694,601, forward strand.
CTCAGCAAACTTTTATCAAACCTGCACTTACAAAGTATGAGACAGGGCTTCCTCCTGGTGAAGTCACGTGATTGGTGATATAATCCATAGGGCAGAACAAGTTGATGTCAGACGTAAAACCGGAGAAGAATTGGCTGTAAATCTTTGTTTTTTATATAATGCAAGCTCTATCTCATACTTCCACAGACAACAGTGCGGGTACACTGTATTTATAGGATCCCACAACATGAACACAGCTAATTACTGACCAGGCCAATATGTTTTCCCTTCTTGAGTCCCAAGCCCCACATGTGACCCCCAATCTGATGCCATGTCACTGATCACACTGGAAGTATGACAGAACAGAGGCAGATCTACTCCATACAGAGTACATAGAGAACCCGGGGATCTCATCACAAAGAGCAGTTGTGCTGTGTCTGGAGCTGGGAGACAGGATGTCATGTTTAACCTCTCCTCCTGGTTGTCTGTCATGGAGAGCCACTGGCTTTCAGGCACTAAGCAAGTCCGGAAGATCTGACTTTATTGACTGCACGCTGGTGTAGCCCTCTTTTGGGCTACACCAACATAATATTGTGCTAAACCTGAGGACCAGAACATACACTAAGTGAATGAGTGGGTTTGATAATAAAGTTGGCAGTTCCTCCACCCAGGACAGGGTCTCCATGAACAGAGGTGGATTCCCTTCCTGGGAAATGAACCAGTAATCTAATTGTGAATGGAGAACTTCTCTCTTGGGTGGGAGGGGGATGCCAAACTGAGCCTTTGCACCAGGTGAAAAAATGTCTAGCTTCGCCACTGGTACAACCTATGAGTACCTTCAGCTATGTCAATATAAAATAGGTAAATCAGTTACTAAAAAAAAAATCACTGTTTAGCTGCTAATGCTCCTGAAAAATCAGTGATGTCATTGCTGCTATTTATAAAAAAACTGCTTCAGTCGGGCACCTTGAAGCAGAACACCACATCTGCTCTTCTCCTAGTGCCGCTATGGGAGACTACACTTTCCATGATGTCATGGTAATTGAAGTGAATGGCCATTCATTTGTTTAGCCTGTCAAATCTAAAGGCACGGAGGGCTGAGACAGACCAGGGGACTTCTGGCCTGCCAATCACAGCGTGAGGTCATGGGAGAGGAGACAAACCAGCAGTCTCTCTTACGCTGTAATGGTGGCCATTCACACTTTAATAAGTAATCAATTTCTTTTCTGATTGATCTTTTGCAATAGGAATATTTGATTGATATGCCACCCACAAGGAAGTGGATTTTGGTCAACAGTTAAAGTAGAACTATTGGCAAAACGTATTTTTCCATTTTGGATAGAGTAAGGGAGGGTTATAACCCCTGTCAGATTGTTTTTTCCACCATTGGTGTCCCATTGAGGAGATTTCACTTCCTGTCCCATAGCCAAACAGGAAGTGAGAGGAAATCCCTCCAAATTAAGGGAATTCCTTGGGGAGCCCCAGGTCACCAGAATGAGGGTACCTACTGGAAGATTTCCCCTCTATTATTTTTCTGGGGACACTTTCAATGACAATGGTAAACAGGATAAATAAAGAGAGTGAATCAGATGAAAGATGAGCCCTGGCCCTTTATTTTTTTAAATAACCCCCTTGATAGTCTCAGCTTATGCGAACTAAATTGGCATGTGCTGCAAATGAAAAAGTTTGTTGTCTTTATGGGATTTTTTTGTACTCACTGTCCCCTAGGGATTCAGTAAGCTTCCATCCTTAGTGTGGGCATCTGAAGCCCTCTCAGAAGTTTCTCCCGGGAAATAGTGCTGCTGGGTACCCAGCATGCACCTCCCGATCTTACCCCTGCGCATTGTGAACAAAGGTCAGCACACTCAGTGTATTGCAGCTTGGGGCAGTTGGGGGGGGGGGCACCATAACAATGGCGGCATCAGAGGAACTTCCCATCCTGTTGTTATGGCAACCTGTCAATCATGCCCATTGACTTCTTGGATTGATGACAGTAATGTCCCAAGAGCCAAAGGGCGGCTGGAAATGACGTACCTCGCCGCGGCGAAGTACAGTGGAAATAGATGTACTTAGGTAAGGTAATATGCTTAAACAAAAACAACTTTGTAAACCTTAAAGTGATTGTAAAGGCAGAATGTTTTTTATCTGGCCTTTCCCTCCTGTCGAGTGCCCCCACAGCCAGCAGCTTGCTATGGGGGCACCCGAGCTGAGTCACAGCTCTGTGTATCCATTCAGGCACAGAGCCCTGACCCGGCCCAGCCCGCTCTCTCCTGACTGGCTAACTGACTTTGATTGACAGCAGTGGGAGCCAATGGCGCCACCGCTGTGTCTCAGCCAATCAGGAGTAGAGTCCCAGACAGCTAAGACACTAATGGACATCGCTGGAGAGAGATGGGGCTCAGGTAAGTAATTAGGGGGTGCTGAGGCGGCTGCCACACACAGAAGGTTTTTTTTATCTTAACCTCCCTGGCGGTATTCCCGAGTGTGGCTCGGGGTGGAATTTCAGTACCATTAGCGGTAACCCCGAGCCACACTCGGGATTGCATCGCTGGATCCAAGGCAGCATTACTCACCTTGTCCCCTGGATACAGCGATGTCCCCCTCCGTGTCTGCGGGCTGTGTCCTCCGCCCGATGCCTCTGTGTGTCGTGCTCCGTTCCCTGCGAGCATCGCGTCGCACGGGGGCGTGACAGGCGGCAAATTCAAAAAGTGAAACACACAGTAAACATACAGTACACTGTAATCTGTAAGATTACTATATGAAATCATTTCACATCCCCTTTGTCCCTAGTAGTTTGCCCAGTGCCCTGCATGCACTTTTATATTATATATATCATTCTTTCTACCTGGAAACATGAGAATGTCCATGGCAACCAAAAAGTGTCCCTTTACGTCAAAAGTGTTTTTTGATCAGCTAGAAAACACCGATAGTAAATGAGAATCATTCGCAGAATTGAGTGATACTGATTTTTGGGGAAATTTATCATCAGACACTGAAAGTGACGACAGCGACAATTCTGCAAATGAGCAAATTTTAGTGTTTTTTGTTTGATTACATTATTGAATAAATGTTATTACTATTACGTTATTATTTTTGATAATTATTTTTAGTTATTTTTTTATATTATAATTTATGATTTCATGTTTCAAACTTTATCATACCCGGGGTGTCTACTAGACTCTTGTTTGGACAGATTAAAGTGAGTTATTCCTAAGAATTACAGGCCTACAATATAAAACGCCAAATTTCCATGCAAAATAATGGTACCGCTTTCAGCACCAAAAATCTGAAATAATCATACCGCCAGGGAGGTTAATGCATAGAATGCATTAAGATAAAAAACCTTCTGTGTGAGCTGCCCTCCTCAGCCCCCCTAATACTTACCTGAGCCCCTTCTCTATCCAGAGACTTGGCCTGCCAGGACATGAGAGACTCGGCTGGCCCTCCTGGCTGAGACAGCAGCAGAGTGCCACTGAGGAGAGAAAGGACTGACAAGCATTTAATCCCTCTACACTAACAAAAAATGTTTTGCCTTTCGTAACTTTATTTCCACCATGTAATCTCATAATCTGATTGATCGAAATATGCAAAACGAATCATAAATTGCCTCCTGGATGATTATCTCAGTGTAATCAAATTCTATTGATACTAAACTTTTTGGAAAGGAAGTAATGGCAATTTCATTGTTTGCGTATTTGCTCATTTGGATCAAATCACACATTGATCGAAAAAAGTTGAAGCACACATGGCCACCATTACAGAGGTTGGTTCAGACCAGGAATCTGAGATTCCCAGGTCTGGCCACTATAACGTAAATAGGATTGCATTGGTAAGGCTGGGTTCACATATGAACCGCATGTGGTTCACAGCAGGGGCCCGGTGTGTCCTGATTCACCGTTTCAGGTCCGATTTCAGCCAGAATTTTGGGCTGAATTCGGACCTGAAATGGACCAAAAGTCGCACAGCGTTTTTGTGAATAACGCACCGGACCTGCAGCGGAGATATGTGAACCGGCTCCATAGAGAGCCGGTCAAAATCTCCTGCTATTGCGAATTGGATGCGGGGAACCCGCAACCAATTCGCAATGGTGTGAACCCAGCCTAAAGTGAGAAGGCTGCTCATCAGTCTTAGGCCTCATACACACGGACGTTTTTTGACGCCGTCGTTTTCTGGCGTTTTTTGCAGCTCTCCATGTTAGTCAATGGCCCCATAAAAACGTTGACGTTTTTGAGCTGTAGGTGGCGTCGGCGTTAGTGAGCAGAAAGTAGAACCCATGGCCATCGCGTTCTGAGGCTGTAACGTTTTGACGTTTTTTGACGCCGACACCACAAAACGCCAACAAACGCCACCTAATATTGTACCGGCATTTTCCGGCGTTTTTTGACGCTGACGTTTTTAGGTTGAAAAATAGCAGAGGGATGATTTTTTTTTTAAAAACGCCTATTGACGCCGACGCTCACTAACGCTCAAAAACGCCAATGCATAACGCCGAAAAACGTCAACTTTTTTTCCTTGACGTCGGACCCAACGTTTTGTTTATTTTTTTAGATACGCCCGTGTGTATAAGGCCTTATAGAATGAATGTGAAGGGGACTGAGCCTTGGAATTCATCAAAAGAATTACAGGTTTCCAACTCCTACTATAATTATGATTGGAAAGAAAAACATAGTTGTCAAAGGTAAGAAAGCACCAGAATAGACCTACAAAGACATTTCTACCCTGAGTTCAGCTTTAAGGGCTCATTTAGATTTGAGGTTGGGCGTCCACTATAAACGCACCGCTAAGACACCCCCCATCTGCCCCCCAAGCTGCAATGGCTGAAGACGTGGATCTTCACAATGCTTTGCGTCCACAGCAAAAAACTTTTGTTCCTGACTCGTTCCAATTTAAATTGCCCCTTGTAGTACAGGTAAACATGTTATATAGTCAAAATAATTGTTTCTAGATTTGCTGCACTTGATTCTCTTTTCCCATTTTTTTCTAAAGTTCATAAAATTTTGACAAAGTTACGATGTTGCAGTCGAAAGTAAAAATAGTGAAAAAGACTAGAAAGGCTACCTTGAAGAAAATAGCTTCTTCAGTTTTCTTCCTCAAAAATAACGGAATACATCAGGTTTGTGGCACTACAAATTTCCATCAAAATCTGTGGCTTCAGAAGCCACGCCTTTGTCTGATGTCATTTCCAGTTCCTGATACTCCTTGGTTCCGATTTCCTGGAAGGTGGAACGCACGCTAGAGAGACACGCACCCAGTGATATCCCACACATGCGGTCAATGCCTGTGCCGGTTGGAAGGCACCAACAAATATGAGTGATAGCATCTACTTCAACAACTTTGTGCTATTTATCCAAACCAAGTTACGCTATGGATAATTTCTTTAAATGTTTTACATGAGCGGCTTCATCTGATGGGAAAGTGTTGACGCTGTTGGTCTATCCCCCCAAGATTACATCACATACACAAGTGTTTTTTCTGCGATTTGCGGTTTGGCGAGTGCAAACTCCTGACAAGTAGAGCTGTATATTAATAGAACTTTGTGAATATTTGCATTAGCACTTTTTTTGAAGACTTTTATATTTCATGAATTTGCCACAGTGATATGTAATGTTTTTGTTTGCACATTATTGTATTTTTATTGCTTGATTTTGCACAAATATTTGTTGGGTTCATATGTGTCTTTCTCAAATTTGTCCCGTTCTTTGGCAGACGGTGACAACATTCACATATTTTTTACACCATTGCACTGGTTGATAAAGTAGCGCCTTAACCTTTTATACACACATAGCACAGATTTGATTCAGGCAGTTCTTTGCCTATAATTTACGTGGGCAGCATAACCAATCATTCATTCACCACACCAGCAGCACTTAAAGGGGTGCCATCACCCGTTTTATATTTTTTACAATTTCCCAAACAAAATAGACATTCTTTTTTTTCTCACAAATAGAGCTTTCTTTTGGTGGTATTTGATCACCTCTGCGTTTTTTATTTTTTGCGCTATAAACACAAAAAGAGCGACAGTTTTGAAAAAAAAAACAATATTTTTTACTTTTTGCTATATAAGTTTATTGATTGGTTTGCGCAAAAAGTTATCGTGTTTCCAAACTATCAGAATTGATTTATGGCATTTTTTTATTCATTTATTTTTTACTGGTAATGGCAGCGATTTTTAGCGGGACTGTAATATTGTGGCGGACAGATCAGACATTTTTGACACTTTTTTGGGAGCATTGACATTTATACAGCGAGCAGAGCTAAAAATAGCCACTGATTACTGTATAAATGTCACTGGCATTGAAGGGGTTAACACTAGGGAGGCTGGCAGGGGCATGACAGAGCTAAAGGATCCCGAGTACAGGGATCAGTAGATCACTGTCATGTCCCCTGACAGAATGGGAAACCGCCATGTTAACATCGGCGGTTCCCCGCTCTCCCTCTGTAGTAGTCGATCGCGGGACGCCGGCGGACATCGAGTCCACCCGACCCATGACCACACTCACGCAGCGTGCAGCGGGCATGAGCCAGCCCGCTAGCTGTGCCTGCACGAGTTGCCATTTATATAAGGCGATTTGTGCTACGCTGCCACTTTATAGCAGTAAAAGTGGTTAAGGCAGTTCTGAAGGCAAAAAGGGGTCCAACCTAGTACTAGCAAGGTGTACCTGATAAAGTGGCCGTTGAGTGTATACGTGGAAGCTGACAGGCTGGCGGAGAGCTGGCGGAGAGCTCCGGGGCATTGCAGCTCTGGAGACAAGGTGACTATTCTTCCACTTTAACTTTTTCACTGGTGTTATGAACAATTCACTGTCATCCACCGCACCACTGATGCATCATTTTCAATGTTGACGTCATTGGGAGTCAGCTGCCTATTTCTGGTTAAGGCAGTCTTCCTCCCTGATAATGTGCTGCCGGGTCCCCCTCCTTCTATGAAACCTGAAGCATCCTGGGAACTGTGATGTGCATATCCTAGGAGCCCTCAAAGTGGAAGAGATGTCATTCTCACCTAAGCGAAAATGGAAGCAGGGGCAAGCCAAGCTAAAAAATAATGATATGGTAAACATTGCAAACCAAAAATTTGAGGTTTTGATTGCAGGGATGGGTGTTTGGTGGAGGGTGAGGGGATGGAGGGACCATGCAATGATGCCACTTTAAGCGCTTAATTGCTTTAAGGTCTGCATTAAGCTGTTTGCCTGTAGATCAGCTTAAAACAAAGACTTTTTTTTTATTTTACAACTCCCCTAAAATGCATATCATGATTTGAAAAAAAAAAAAAAAACTACATCTTCCACATTAATAAAATCTTCACAGAAAACCTCAAATGTACTCTTGCCACTATTTTAAGCAATCTTTTCTAGTAAGCCGTTTTCTGCAATCTGTGTCTAAATGGTACTTTTATGTAAAAATGTACACGGGTTGCTTTGAAACCATTGCATAGACATGTCAGTTAAAGTAGATGGCAGCTCTTAAAATGTACGCACTTCAAACAGTCCTGGATCAATAGCAGTACCCAGCTATCCATGCTTTGTTACAAAAATAAATCCCTCATAACATTTTTTCATCCCTACTAGCAGCTAAGACCTTTGCCTTCCAATCTGGGAGGGAGGCACAAGTGACAAATAATATGCTCCACTCCAGTATAAGACAAGGTACCAACGTATGTCAGAGGGGGTACCAACATGACCACATCTAAAGGTAGTTATTGTGTAAACGCAGAGCAGAGAGGCTGATACCTGAGCTGCAAATGTTGTCATCCCTGTGCAGGAAAATATGCATTCTTTGAAAAATGGCAGGATCAACAGGTAATAAAAATTGGAAAACAAGAAACAAGGTGGAAACAAGAGGACTAACTGAACCCTTTTGGCTCAGTATGATGGTCACATAAGCCTAATAAAGGAGTCCTGCATGACAGCTGTCCTGATTGTGAGGGGCTCCCACTCTACCTGTTAGATGTTTTATTTAATTTGTATTACAGAGGATACAGCAGGAGGAGCTGAGACACACAAAACTCCCAGGTAAACTAAAATTAAAAGCTATGGCAGGGAGATCTGTTGGGGAATGGAAGACATATACACTAAGGCAGCCTTTCTCAACCTTTTTTACCCTAAAAGAATCTTTAAAATTGTTTGTAGGTTTTGGGGAACCCCTGGTAACACCAATTCATTGGGGGCAAGTAGACAAAGTACCTCATACATTGGTGGCCATTGCAAAGAATGCCTCCTTACAGTGGTGGCCAGAATGTCGCCCTTACAGTTAGCTAGAAGATAATTGATGTCCTGCAGCTGGTTCTGCCAAGTGGCATAACCATCAAATTGGAGGTCAATTAGCCACAGCTCAAGGATCCCCTAGCAAACTCCGGGGAAACCCTAGGGTTACACTAAGCCATGGTTGAGAATGGGTGCACTATGCAGTTGATTTAGTAAAGACAAATAGACTGTTTACTTACTGCAAAGGAGATCTGTTGATTTCCATCATCCAATCATGTCCAATCAAAAATGATGCTTTTTTAAATTTTTATTGTATGCGATTGGGAATTCACTGCAAACTGAAATTTCACCACATTCAGTAAGCTTTGGAAAAGATTCCATTGCAAAGCGCAACTTCCCTTGCAAAGTAAACAGCCTATTTAGTAAATCAACTCCTATATAGCAAAAAGATTTGTGGACACCTTAGACATCCTATTCCAAAACCATAGAGATTCCAAATCTATGCAACTATAACAGCCTCATGCTTCTGAAAATAAAAATATGAAAAAATTTTGGAGAATTAGTGACCATTCAGCCAAAAGATAATTTGTGAGGTGCTGGATAAGAAGACCTAGCTTGCAACTGGACATTCCAATTCATCTATACATAAAGTGCTGCGCTACAACAATTAAAACATAATGAATAAAGTCCTTATGTGGAAACATCCACGTAGAAAACAATCTTCCAAGTGAAAAAAGTCCCACTTCTTCCTTTAAACAGATGAACGTGTAGTGAATTAAAACCTTCACCTCTTGAAGAAAACCACCACCAAGAGGAATCAGCTGTGTACTTACCATAAGTTGGGGACCTTCTAATAAAAAAAGGTCAAGCAAGCTGATTTACATGTGGTCCTTAAAACCTTCCATGCTCGGTGGTGGTATTTAAGGAGCTCCGGTCAATCACTAATTGCAGGCATAAAGAGAAGAAATGGACTATATAGTGTAAAACATTTTAAAACGAATTTATTAAGCTTTAAAATGCCACTCACAATGTTTAAAATTAATTGTGCGTTCAAACAAAGTTTTTCCTGGCAAAGATGGTCTTTTACCTTCACTTCCAGTTAATGCAACAACGTTACGTGTTTCATCGTAAAAGACTTCTTCCAGGGCATCAATTCATCCGAAAAATGTTCAGTAAGGTTGAGGTCTGGGTTCCTCCACCAAACTCACCAAACCATGTCTTTATGGAACTAGCCTTATGCACAGAAATGCAGTCATGCTGGAGCAGAAAAGAGCCTCCTCCAAAGTTATCACAAGGATGGAGGTGCACAATTGTCTAAAAGGTCTAGGTATAGAGTTGAGCAAACCCGAACTGTAAAGTTTGGGTCCATACCGAACTTTGGGGTGTCCGTAACCCGGACCCGAACCCGGACATTTGAAAAAAGTTTGGGTTCGGGTTCTGGGTTCGGGTATTTGATCCCGCCAGTTGAATAGCTGCAGGGCAGCCAATCAACAAGCGTTTCACTGGTTTGCCCTTAGAAGCCATCACAGCCATGCCTACTAATGGCATGGCTGTGATTGGCCAGTGCATCATGTGACCCAGCCTCTGTATAAGCTGGAGTCACGTAGTGCTGCATGTCACATGCTCTCAGGCTAGTCTAGGGAGAGGATGCTGCCGGCGCTGTGAGAGAC
>BLSH010205261.1:1727896-1742344 GCA_018402905.1 Glandirana rugosa
GCGGCTTAGTGTTTTTCACGAGACCAGGATTTCACACTTTAGGAAGGCCCCGACTTCACCAATTATACTGTTATAACATTTTTTTATTTTATTTTAATATTATTAGAAGTAAAACGTTTCTTAACACCCTTTTTTTAATGTTGAAGTTTCTTGAGTGGTACGTTGAGTGACTTATGAAACCGTACAGATGAAAGGTCTTTCCCCAGTAAACCCCTCATAAACGTGAAAGGACCGAACATTCATCACAACTCGCTTGGGCCTGACCTTGCAAGCCCAGGCATGGCTTGAAAACCCACAGGCACCGTGCCTGGGCCTGGGCCTGTAAAGTTGACCGAACCCGAACGATTTTTGAAATGTCCGGGTCCGGGTCCGTGCCACGGACACCCAAAAGTTCGGTACGGACCCGAACGTTCCAGTCCGGGTTCGCTCAACACTACTTACAAGCCAGGAAAGTGCAAATACTCCCCAAATGACCCCTTTCTGGAAAGTAGACATGCCAAAGTATTCAGTGAGTTGCATGGTGAGTTCTTTGAAGTTGTAATTTTTTTCCCACAATTCTTTGCAAAATGAAGATTATTATAATTTTATTTTATTTTTTTACAATATTGTCATATTAACCACTTCAGCCCCGGAAGGATTTCACACTTTAGGACCAGAGCACTTTTTGTGATTCGGCGCTGCGTCGCTTTAACTGAGAATTTGCGCGGTCATGCGACGTTGTACCCAAACGACATTTGCGTCCTTTTTTTCCCACAAATAGAGCTTTCTTTTGGTGGTATTTGATCACCTCTGCGTAATTTCTGATCGGCGCTATAAACAAAAGAAGAAGGACAATTTTACAAAAAGACCCAAATTTATTACTTTTTGATAAAATACAAATCCAGAAAAAAAAATATAAAAAAACATTTTTTTTCATCGGTTTTGGCCGATTTATATTCTTCCTCATATTTTTGGTAAAAAAAATCGCAATCGGCGTTTATTGATTGGTTTGCGCAAAAGTTGCCGAGTTTACGGATGATGAGAATTCATTTCTGGGGTCTTTATTATTTTTTTTTTACTACTAATGGCGGCGATCTGCGATTTTTAGCGGTACTGCGATATTGCGGCGGACATGTCGGACCGTTTTGACACTTTTTTGGGACCATTGGCATTTATACAGAGATCAGTGCTATAAAAATGCACTGATTACTGTGTAAATGTCATTGGCAGTGAAGGGGTTAACCTGCAGGGGGCGCTCTAAGGGTTAACTGTGTTCCCTGGGCGTGTTCTAACTGTGTGTGGGCTGCCCTAGCAGGGGAAGGAAAGTGATCACAGCTTCCATGTAGAGGAAGGCTGTGATCACAGCCCTTCCCCCTCTCACAGAACGGAGGTCCGTGTTTACTTACACGGACCTCCGTTCTTTCAGTGCGGGGGGGCCATCGCGGGTAGCCGGCGGCGATCGAGTCCGCCACACCCGCTCCCTGGCTCCCCCCGAACACAGTCAGCGCGCGGGCACACCTTCGGCGGTGCGCGCACGCTCACAATGCTAATTATCGCGCGATAACGAACCACCTTGTCGCTGTCACGCTGCGGCGGGCGGTCGGCAAGTGGTTAACAAGTTATTTCTCACACATGGCATATGCATACTTGCAACTACACCCCAAAACACATTCTGCTACTCCTCCTGAGGGTCATGAAACCATAGTAAACATTCTGTCATGTAACCTAAGCAAACGTTCATGTCTTATCTGTTGCCTACCTTTGCTGCATGTGTCCAGTTAAAGGCCGGGCCTTCCTCACCTGTGAGCTTTAGTAGGCCCTCCTCAGCTGGCCTCCGCCCCAGGCCTTAATTGGTAACAGGATATAAACCTGGCAGTACAAGGCTGCATTGCTGATCAATGTTTGTCCGTGGTTGGCTTGGGTTTTTGTTAGTCTCCTTATGTTGCTTTGAGTCTTATCCGTGTTCTGATCCTTGGCTTCTCTGACTATTCCTTCCTGCCTGTTACCTTGACCTTCAGCTTGTCTTCGGTTTCTCTTGTCTTCTGGTTGTCCTGACCCTTCCCTATTCTTCTGACTATTCTCACTGTTCCTGTGCTGCTGCTTCCCCTCTCCTACCTGGGCTACCTGGGACCAGCCAAGCATGAGCTAGGGGACCCTGGGGGCTGTGACCTGGATCCAGTTGCAGCCAAATCCATCCTCACCACTAGAGGCTCTGATGAACACCCACTGGCTCTTAGAATCCGCGCCCTGGGGAAACTGATGCACTAGCTCCCTGAGTTTCAGTGTCTGTGCTCTAGGGAGCCCTTGTCCCATATCAGCAGGTACTACTTAGCAGCATTCAGCCATAGGTCCACAACCTTGCATGCACGTCGCAACCTTAGCGTGCGCTTCGCACTTCTGCGGTGCGATTCACACTCCTGTGGTGCGCATCCGTCACCTGACCTCAGGTGCCGTGACACTGAGTATGGCGATACCACATGTCTGAGACTTTTTTACAGCCTGACCACATACAGAGGCCCAACATGCATGGAGCACCATCAGTTATTCTAGGGATATAAATTACACATCTAATGTCATAACGACCTATCACATTTTTGGAGGCCCTGGAGCACCAGAACAATGGAATTGCCCACAAAATGACCCCATTTTGGAAAGCAAACACTCCAACAAAAAATCTATGAGGCATAATGAGTCTTTTCAACGGTTCATTTTTTTCCAGAAGGTTTTGGGAAATGTGGGGAAAAAATTTAAAAAAGCATGTAATCAGCTGTGAGTAGATCAAAGCCCATCACAAGGTAACAGCCGCCTACCAATGGCTGATACCAGTGTCGGTGACAGGCAGTGTTCCCTGGGAACACGCCGCCACCGACATGCACGCATGCGTCGCGTGAATGGGGAAAGTACCATTTGTGATCAGCCGTGACTTCATCATGGCCTATCACATGGTAAACAGCCATGACCAATGGCTGTTCACCCCTGTCAGGGATACGGTGTGTCCCGGGGGCATGCCGCCACCAACAGAGCAGGGATGCACGCGCCCGATCGCGCGCAATTCCGGCTTAAAGGGCTGACGTCATATGACGTCCGCCCAGAACGAGAGCCGCACTGCTCCCGCGTCATTTGACAGTGACCGGGCAGCAAGTGGTTAATTTAGAGCCGGACGGCAAGGATTTGTTTTCTGTTTTTTATTTGTTTTGATGTGCAACCTTTTAAATATACCTGACTGAAAGCCAGATTTTAAGGAAACTGCTGTCTCAACTGCCCTTCTTCCCAGGAAAGGTGATCCCCACAAGAGCTAATCCCTCACAATATATATATATGTGGAAAATAAGTTGCAGTTGGTTCATATTGTTCTTATTGACCTCTTTATGTAATTTTAACCACTTCCTTACTGGGCACTTAAACCCCCCTCCTGCCCAGACCAATTTTCAGGTTTCAGCGCTGTCGCATTTTGAATGACAATTGCACGGTCGTGCGACGTTGTACCCAAATAAAATTGATGTCCTTTTTTCCCCACAAATAGAGCTTTCTTTTGGTGGTATGTGATCACCTCTGCGGTTTTTATTTTTTGCGCTATAAACAAAACCAAGAGCGACAATTTTGAAAAAAGAACAATATTTTTTACTTTTTGCTCTAATAAATATCCAAAAAAAAAAAAAATTATTCATCAGTTTTGGCCGATTTATATTCTTCTACATATTTTTGGTAAAAAAAAATCGCAATCGGCGTTTATTGATTGGTTTGCGCAAAAGTTATCGCGTCTACAAACTATGGACATTGATTTATGGCGTTTTTAATTTTTTTTTTTTTTTTTACTAGTAATGGCGGCGATCTGCGATTTTTATCGAGACTTTGATATTGGGGGGGACATGTCGGACATTTTTGACATATTTTTGGGACCAATGACATTTATACAGCGATCAGAAATTTAAATGTCCTCTGATTACTGTATAAATGTCATTGGCAGTGAAGGGGTTAACCTGCAGGGGGCAGTGAAGGGGTTAGCTGTGTTCCCTGGGTGTGTTCTAACTGTGGGGGGGCGGGGTTGGCCAGGACATAACAGATCTAACTGATCCCAGTGACAGGGATCAGTAGATCTGCTTGTCCCCCTGTCACAGAACGGGGAACCACTGTGTTTACATTGACGGTTCCCCGTTCTACAGCTTTGCCGGCGATCGCAGGTCAGGAGCGGACATCGAGTTGAGCCGCCTGTCAGAGTGCGCAGGGGGCGTGTAAAGGGGCGGACGTCCATGGATGTAGACGTCTTTCGTCTATAGCGCGGATCTCTAGTGGTTAATGCAGTATTATTTTGTAATAAAAATGTGTATGTTTTTATGAACTATGGTGTGTGTTTACTTTCATGCCAGTAAAGTCTAATAAACTATTACCAAATAATGTTCTAGATGCAGGATGGAGGTGGCTTTTGACTGCTATTCAATGATATTTGAACCATTGAAGTGCCTAGGGTCTGAGAATCTCCATGCAATACATCTCAGCTTAGGAGCCTCTTGGCATCACAAGCCCCACCACCTTCTAAACATTAATATTCAGGATCCTCTGTAGGGCCTGTCTGCAGGAATGATGTGTGCATATTATTATTATTATACAGGATTTATATAGTGCCAGCAGTTTGCGCAGCGCTTTACAAAAATGAAGGCAGACAGTACAGTTACATCACAATTTGGTACAAGAGGAATCAGAGGGCCCTGCTTGTTAGAGCTACAATCTAAGAGCATATACAGACTTCTGTCAACTGTTCTATGGAATAAGATATATAAGAACCACTGAAGGATAGGAAGCGACATACAAAACACTACCACACAGGCAGCTACAGTTAGACATTTTATGCTAATTCACATCTATTTAAACAGAAATCTGCTCATCAGTCCCTCAGGCTATGTAGAAATGTAAATACCATTATGCAAAATGTCAGTGATGGTTTCCTTTCAAAGATCCCAAAACAACTTAAATAGCTTTGATAACTGTATAAAGAATTACATTAGAGAGGCCAATGTATAAAGTAGAACAAAATCTCCAAATTGAAGTAGAACTCCAAGCCAACAACTGGATACACTGTTAAAATTCATACATGTGAACTGTCTTGCTTGTTGATATATTTGCAATTCTGTTCAGGCAGTCCCGTGACTCACACAATCCTGATGTGCTGTGCAGCCAGGCAGGTTAACCATCTCCTTTTTGGTTCAGGTTTTTGATTCCCAGTATTGATTCTCTGACATTATGTTCACCAATTAATGAGTTAACATCATCATACCTTTGATTCCTTGTTTAATGAGTAGCCATAAATAGTCTCCTTCCTGGCTATGAAAAGTGTATGAATCACAGAATTATCCAAACAGTGTTTTTAACTATATTGGTAGGTAAAATGGTTCCCATATAATCATTTCAGCTCCATTGGAGCTCCAGATGATGTCAGTACGACGAAACGGGTAGAGCATTGCTTATGTGCGTCATTTGCACTTCAAGCTGTTTTTTGAGCGTGTTTTATTATATTTTTATTGCTTTGGAAATTGTTACCATTTAAATAAAATGTCATTTTAAACGGTACTACTCCATGGGAACCCTCTTTATTTTTCACACACGCACGTGACCGCGGGAAAGGACACCACCAAGACAGACTACAAGGTCCAGGCTGGACCCGCTTCACAGTGGCGTAGAACTTTGAACGCCCTGTACCCCGCAGAGGGGTGAAACTATCTGGTAAGCATACATCTACTCTTTATTATCACCCAAGGACTAGGAGCACCAAGCGTTTTCCAAGGATTGCCCTGCACCACCAGAGGGAGCAATCAAGGAAGAGCACAAGTCACCTTATCACCAATATTGAACATTGCACTTTATTAACTTTTTTATCTGCATAACTTTGGATACACAGGATTTCTGTTGATTATCTAATGACCATGTATATTTAAGGAGGAGCACAAGTCACCTTTATCACCATCATTGAATGTACGAAAGATTTTTTCTGCAGTTTGGTTCTACGCTGAGCATTGTAAGCACCATTTTTAAAAGGACTTTTTTTTTTTTTTCTGCACCTTGGTTTTAAGAATTGTTTTATACGGATTTAAGCTGAGCATTGTAAGCACCACATTGTATTACTAATGTATATTAGAACAACGCCATACCTACTCCTGTTCATATCACTCTATACTCTTGTTCCCCTCTTTTGGGGGCAATAGTAGAGGCAGCAGTTCTACCCCCCACACAACAATATATTCTCATACCATCAGCGCGACACCAACTCAACCCCCTTCTTTTTACCTAATTAACACCACTTACACAGCTCACTCAGTCTGGTGGGCCTGGGGAGGATTATTACAGTTACTTACATTAACCACTTGCCGACCGCCGATTGGCACCTGACGGCGGCAAAGTGGTCCGTTCCCGCAAACGACGACGGCGGCTGCGAGAACGGGTTTAGTGAGCGCGCGCGCGCCACCGGAGGCGCGCCCGCGTGCTCACTGTGTTCGGGGAGGGCCAGGGAGCGGGTGCAGCGGCTTCGATTGCCGCCGGCTACCCGCGATGGCCCCCCCGGAGCGAAGGAGCGGAGGTCCGTGTATGTAAACACGGACCTCCGCTCTGTGAAGGGGGAAGGGCTGTGATCACAGCCTTCCTGTACGTGAAGGCTGTTACCACTTCCCTTCCCCTGCTAGGGCAGTCCCCCCACAGTTAGAACACGCCCAGGGAACATAGCTAACCCTTAGAGCGCCCCCTGCAGGTTAACCCCTTCACTGCCAATGGCATTTACACAGTAATCAGTGCATTTTTATAGCACTGATCGCTGTATAAATGCCAATGGTCCCAAAAAAGTGTCAAAATGGTCCGACATGTCCGCTGAAATATCGCAGTACCGCAAAAAATCGCAGATTGCCGCCATTACTAATAAAAAATAAAAAAAAATAAAAACCCCAAAAATGAATTCTCATCATCCGTAAACGCGACCACTTTTGCGCAAACCAATCAATAAACGCCAATTGCGAATTTTTTTATCGCAAATATGAGGAAGAATATAAATCGGCCAAAAACTGTGAAAAAAAATGTTTTTTATATTTTTTTTTGGATTTGTAGTTTAGGAAAAAGTAAGAAATTTGGGTTTTTTTGCAAAATTGTTGCTCTTCTTTTGTTTATAGCGGCGATCAGAAATGATGCAGCGGTGATCAAATACCACCAAAAGAAAGCTCTATTTGTGGGAAAAAAAAGGACGCAAATTTCGTTTGGGTATAACATCGCACGACCGCGCAATTGTCAGTTAAAGCGACGCAGCGCCAAATCGCAAAAAGGGCTCCGGTCCTAAAGCTGGAAATCCTTCCGGAGCTGAAGTGGTTAAGACAAATGAATCAATCATAATCATTATTAATTAT
The DNA here is from genome assembly GCA_018402905.1 of Glandirana rugosa. Classification (NCBI taxonomy): domain Eukaryota; kingdom Metazoa; phylum Chordata; class Amphibia; order Anura; family Ranidae; genus Glandirana; species Glandirana rugosa. The sequence goes on from BLSH010205261.1 coordinate 1,735,255, forward strand.
CTCTCAGGCAGGCAGTTCTCCTCTCATTGACTCACCAGTCACCTTCCCAATCCCCAAGTACCTCAGTCAGGCAAATGGCAGCGCAGCAGCAGTGTTGGTGTGAGTCAGTCTACTCCTGGGCTCTGGGAATCTGGGACGGACCGGTCCGGCTGGCTAGTCGGCTTGAACTTGGCTTGGGCACCAGGAAACGGCAAGTGACGGCAGCCAGCGAAGTGAGGAGGACAGAAGAGAAACCCGGCAATAGAATCACAGGCCATGCTGCACCTGCATGTTTGGTCATCCAGACTCCCAGCACGTCCGCCACAGTCCCGCCCCTGCCCTCCGCACTATGACAGAGCCAATCAGTGTGAGTGTGTGCGCCTCGCTGGCGCACACACTCACACTTTTAAGACTGACCAATGAGCTCCAATAATTGCTGTCAGCAGACAGCAAGGGGCCAAAAATTCCAGTACACACTGTGTTCAGCTCCACTTTTAAAGGAGTTGGACCACTTTTTTTCTCTCATCATGACCAGTGGGGGGGGGGGCGGCGCCCAGGCACCCCCTATTGACAAGCCGCCACTGCACCACTCAAAGCTTTACTAGCCATTGTTGGAGCTCTCTGCCTTTTAACCTGCAGCTGGCCGCTGGCTGATACAAAAGATCACATGACCAGACCGGAGCAGGCTGAGAATAGGTAGCTTTATACATCTTTCTTACACAGGTTAGTTAGCATAGGAGTTAGGAGGGAGGAGGGAACATGTTTAACCACTTCAGCCCCGGAAAGTTTTACTCCCTTCCTGACCAGAGCAGTTTTTGAGATTCTGCACTGTGTCGTTTTAACTGACAATTGCGCGGTCGTGCGACATTGTACCCAAACAAAATTTGCATCCTTTTTTTCCCAAAAATAGAGCTTTCTTTTGGTGGTATTTGATCCCCTCTGCGTCATTTCTGATCGCCGCTATTAACAAAAAAAGAGCGACAATTTTGCAAAAAAAACAGTTTTTCTTACTTTATGCTAAAATATAAATAAAAAAAAAAATATATAAAAAAACATTTTTTTTCATCGGTTTTGGCCTATTTATATTCTTCCTCATATTTGTGATAAAAAAAAATCGCAATCGGCATTTATTGATTAGTTTGTGCAAAAGTGGCCGCGTTTATTTTTGACACATTTTTGGGACCAATGACATTTATTGAGCGATCAGAAATTTAAATATCCACTGATTACTGTATAAATGTCATTGGCAGTGAAGGGGTTAACCTGGGGGGGGGGAGCTAGGGGTTAACTGTGTTCCCTCGGCATGTTCTTACTGTGGGGGGGTTGGGCTAACATGGGCATAGGAGAACTAACTGATCCCAGTGACAGGGATCAGTAGATCTCCTATGCCTGCACTGATAGGGCGGGGAACCGCCGTGTTTACATCGGCAGTTCCCCACTCTTTGGCTGTGGCCGCTCATCGTGGCTCGCCGGTGGACATCGGGTCCGCCCGAGCCGCAGGCACACTCCTCCAGAGTGCAGCGGGCGCACGCGTGCCCCTTAGCGGCCACCCGCAGATCTCCGCCTTTTTATGGCGATTCGCGCCCCGCGTCCACACTGCCGCAGTAAATATTCTGCGCGCGGTGTGGAACCGGTTAAGAGCAATTATGGTTATCCCAAAAATCTACTTTAATGTCTCAAACTAACCCCCTGCCGAGTGTCCCCATAGCAAGCTGCTTGCTATGGGGGCACTGGTGCATGCTCACCACTGAGCTGGCTCTATGGGGTTGATTTACTAAAGGTAAATAGATTGTGGACTTTTCAAAGTGCAGTTGCACTCTGCAAGAACAAGAGCTCCAGAGCTTAGTGAATGAGCAGAAGCTCATAAGACACACAGGGGCTGATTTACTAAAGGCAAATGGACTGTTGCAAGAGCAGTTGCTCCAGAGCTTGGTAAATTAGCTGTTTTTTAACTTTTCCTTGCACATGATTAGGTATTCTTTGCAAAGTGAAGCTTTGGGGTTGATTTACTAAAGCTGGAGAGTGCAAAATCTGGTGCAGCTCTGCATAAAATCAGCTTCCGGGTTTTATTGTCAAAGCTTCATTGAATAAGCTGAGGTTAGAAGCTGATTGGCTACAATGCACAGCTGCACCAGATTTTGCACTCTCCAGCTTTAGTAAATCAACCCCTTTACCTCATTTACCATTTACCAAGATCTGGAGCAACTGCACTTGCAGAGACCAAATGTACTTTGCAAAGTGCACAGTCTATATATCTTTAGTAAATCATCCCCACATAGTGCAGCTCAGCCCCGCCCCCTGCTCCCTCTTCAGGCTGTGATAGAGAGGATCCAATGAGAAGAGAGAAAGCTGAGAGAGCCTCTGCTCTCGGGCACATCACTGGATTGAGATTGGGCTTAGGTAAGCATTTGGGAGGGCTGCCTGCAGAAGGTTTTTTTTAAGAATGCTGAGAATGCATTAAGGTAAAAAAAAATTTTTAACGCTAAACTCCATCCTCATCAACTGTACTCCAGACCATTTATGACAAGGCCTCAGCAGAAGTTATTTGAAGACCCTGGCTATTGGAGGTTTATGATGCTTCTATCTTATCTAACTCATCTGCCATGGCCACTTAAGCACCAAAATCAGATTTTAATCTAAACGCCTTGTTACCAACTTGTGAATTTTGGGGAAAATGAGGGTGACATTGTGTTCAGAGCCACTCCTCCATTCCATGCAGCAAGTTTAGGGTTCACCAGATCTTATTAACTTCACAACCACTGCCAGAGAAGATTGAAAGACCATAACTGGCCTGAAGACATCTAGAAAAGTATAAAAAAATTACAAATAAGGGGAAAAATGCTGGGATGTGAGAGAAGGGAGCACAGAGTTGGGCTGTTTTTTCAAGAAAAATAAGAGTGCACAATATCTTTTATCAGCCTTTGTAATCATGCAGCTATACCCTTTCCAAAAGGTTGTTTTATGTTTGTCTGCGGGCGATTACACCTTTTAATAAATATAGATTTTACTGTAACTGAGCCCAGTATGGCAGATTGATTCATTTAGGCGTTTATCTGCTCGGTCTAGTCCTACTAATGATGCATCATTAATCATGACTGGACTGCAGCTTTGAAATTTTTAATTGTATCCTTAACTGCCTCCACCACCCCTCCGGTCTGAGAGGTCAGCCGAAAATGTACGAACCAGCACAATCTTTAAACTCTCCACCTCTGAATAAGTTAAAAACTTTGTTTCAAAAATTAATCCGTAGAACCAATTAACCGGTAAAACTTGCATCCACTCATTAAAGTCACTGGCGGGTGATGAGAATCAATCAGGCTGGCCAAAAAGTTAATGATTAATGTCACATGAACTTGGCAGAGGCAGCTCAAAAATTGATTGAAGAAACACAGAGACAAGTTGAAATGCAGCAAAATAATCAATATGCAATAAAATTAATAGGCGTGTCAAGAAAATACTGCATCTCCGAAGTCTCTCCTGAGCAATCCTGCATTCAGAATTTATTTCTGACCTTCGGATGGGGAAATTACAGTTGTAAATCCTTATACGCCTGTAGATAGGAGCTGGTAAGCATTGTCATGGCTGAATTTATCCATTGTTTCACTTGATGATCGTCACTTTTTGAATGCTATTTTCATTTTTTTCCCCTAGATCCTATTAGGAAAGCAATTTTATCAGAAAATATTACACATTATAATATACATTCATTTTAGGCTGGCAAATTTATTAAGTATATATTTTTTTATTTTTAAGCCTCATGTATCTTAGTTTTTATGTAAGTATAAATGTATTTATTTTGACCTCTTCGTTGCCAGACCTGGCTCTCCACTTTTAACCTCAGGAGATCAAACTGTTTTTGCTATTTTTCATTTTTGTATCAGGTTTCTTTTTTTTAAAAAGCAATAAAGTTTATTAGATTTTACAACAGATCCATCAACTAACGTCAAGAAATGAAACATTGTGAGGCGCCTTCATCAACACAATGTCATAAGAAATAAAAGCATTCTATAAGTATCTACAAAAAAAGGAGAAACATTGGTCGCGGGATGAGGCAAATCACTTTGAAGTGATTTGCTTCATTTAAAGTCCCACGATCAATGTTTATCCTTTTTGTATACATGTTTGGAATGGAGGCTCATCACTCATGGTGCTACAGACCACATTTATTTTTTTTCATTCTAAAAGTATCAGAATGTCAAAAATGTCTTCAAGAAAGATGTAAATTACCCCAACACTACTGGAGCTAGTGCTCACCACCTATTCCTCTGGTCAACCCAAGAGTACAGTAGCATGCAAACAGGCGGATCCTGAGGGCTATACAGTAGAGTTGAGCAAGCCTGAACTGTAAAGTTCGGGTCCGTACCGAACTTTGAGGTGTCCGGGACCCGGACCCAAACCCGGACATTTGAAAAAAAGTTTGGGTTACGGTATTTGATTATGCATGTTGAATAGCTGCAGGGCAGCCAATCAACAAGCGTTTCACTGGTTTGCCCTTAGAAGCCATCACAGCCATGCCTACTAATGGCATGGCTGTGATTGGCCAGTGCATCATGTGACCCAGCCTCTTTATAAGCTGGAGTCACTTAGTGCTGCATGTGACATGCTCTCTGACTAGTGTAGGGAGAGGATGCTGCCAGCGCTGTGAGGGACAGATTGCAGATATAATAACATCTCATCCTGCATTACTGAATGATCTGATTGTGGACTAGGTAGAGATTACTACTACTACTGCTTTTAGGGACAGATTGCAAATCTAATAACATCTCATCCTGCATTACAGAACAATCTGACTGGACTAGGTAGAGTCTACTGCTTAGAGGGACAGATTATTGTTCTAAAATCATCGCCTACTCCTATAGGGTCAGGTTCCTGCTGTTGCTGTAAGGGACAGATTATTGTTCTAAAATCATTTTACTTCCTTTTGCAGCCCTCTAGCACTTTCCAGGACTTTTTTACAGTAATTTTTGTGCCGAAAAGTTTGGGTCCCCATTGACTTTAATGGGGTTCGGGGTAAAGTTCGGGTCAAGTTCGGTAGCGAACCCGAACTTTTTTGCGAAGTTTGGCCAAACCCAGTGAACCTGAACATCCAGGTGTTCGCTCAACTCTACTATACAGCAATTGACATACTGTATATGCCCCATTGGGTTTGAGGGGCCATCAAAGTTCGCGAGGGATCCATCTCTATCATATTTCCCTATTTTTTTTTTTTTTACAAAGAATTAGGGTTAGCTTTAAAAGTCTGTAAAATAACTCCCAAACTATACATTTTCAGAAAGCACAGAAAGCCTAGAAAAAAAAAACAGTTGCTATTAATTTTGTAGATTCCCTATAGCTCAAATGCGCAAATGTTTAGCCAAACAATATTTTTTTTAAAAAATACACTATTATCATTATCAATACTATTAGCATACGCAAGCACAACATCATTTACAAAATGCCTATTAACCACATCCAGTCTGGCCTATAGCAAAATGACGGTCAGACAGGTGCTCTCCCATTCTGACTGGACACCATATGACATACAGCAGAACAAGCCGCTCCTGCACTCCCCTGGGGTGCATATCGCGGTGATCGGTAGTGCAGTGTGTCACTCCCACACACCGCATCTCCAGTCACGGTAAATAGCATATGATGTAGGCTCTTTACTGTGTGATCAGCTGCGTCCAATCATCAGGAATGCCAATCAGTGCCCATTAGTAATGCCTGTCAGTGCCCCCTCATCAGTGCTGTCTATCAGTGCCGCCTATTAGTGCCCATGATTGCTGCCTATCAGTGCCCACCAGTGCCGCCTATCAGTGCCCACCAGTGCTGCATATCAGTGCCACCTATCAGTGCCCATCAGTGCTGCATATCAGTTTCACCTATCAGTGCCCATCAGTGCTTCATATTAGTGCCTCCTCATCAGTGCCCCTCAGTGAAGGAGAAAACTTACTTATTTACAAAATTTTATAACAGAAACAAAGAAAAAAATATATATTTTTAAAGTTTTGGTCTTTTTTTATTTCTTTAGAAAAAAATAAAAAAACCCCCAGTGGTGATCAAATATCACCAAAAGAAAGCTCTATTTGTATAAAAAATGATAAAAAATTTAATTTGGGGGGCGTGACCGGATGTAGACCGAGGAGGACGTGTATCTGAGGAGCTCCGGGGCCCTGTATCTATCCTGACCATTATCCTTGCCAATTGAGCCCGGTGCCAGAACTGAAAAGCCCTCGCTACACCTCCTGATTCTCAGGCAAGTGGCTATGCCTTCCAAGCGCCGAGTTTCGGCGGTCCCTGCAGCCCGTGCGGTGTCTGCGCCTCCGGCCTCGTGTACGGACGCCATCTTGGACCAGGTGCGCGAGTTGATAGCCAAAGCAGGTATGGCAGACGACCCGGTTGCACCCAGCCCCTCGCCTCCGCTGCCTCAGGCAAGCGACACCACGGCCATCCTAGCCGCCATCGAGCAAAGCAGGGCATCTGTGATGAACCGCATCGATTATTTGGCGACTGAATGCACGCTCATACGAGCGGACCTGGACAAGATTCGGGGCAGGCTGACTGAGACGGAGGACAGAATTTCCGCAACGGAAGATGTAACATCGCAGCATGCGGGTTCTCTGCTGACTCTACAGTGCACTGTCCAGGCCTTGGTGGCCAGGGCCGAGGACGCAGAGAATCGGATGCGCAGGAACAATGTGCGGGTCCTGGGGTTACCAGAGGGAGCAGAGGGAGACCATCCGGCTGAGTTTGCGGAGGTCTTCTTTAAATCCCTGCTGGAGCTGCAGGCGGTTTCTCCCACTTATGTGGTGGAGAGGGCCCATCGGGTACCCACGGGGCGTAGAGTGGTGGGTGCCCCCCCGCGCCCCTTTCTTGTACGGTTCCTGAATTATAGAGACCGAGACCTGATCCTGCGTGAAGCCCGGAAGCGCCCTACCCTGCCGTACGAACATACTACAGTCCACCTGTATCCTGATTTCACAGCAGACCTGCAAAAAAGACGCAAGACCTTCACGGATATTAGAAGGCGGCTTCGTGACCGGGAAATCAAGTACTCCATGCTATATCCTTGCCGGCTGAGAGTGCAACATGAAGGGTCGGTAAAATTCTTTGAATCGCCGGATGATGCGGA
>BLSH010205261.1:1752585-1762681 GCA_018402905.1 Glandirana rugosa
GAGTGACCGACACTAACTGTCGTCACCCTCGGTTACGGAGAGTGACGACGGTTTTCGGTTGGTCTGTTGGTTGTTCTATTGTTGGCCGGGAATGCCCGAAGGCCATGTTTTGTATACAAAAATATTTTGAATAAAGAGAATCTTTAAAAAAAAAAAAAAAATGTAATTTGGATGTAGTGTTGCATGACCGCACAATTGTCATTCAAAGTGCAACAGCGCTAAAAGCTGAAAATTGGCCTGGACAGGAAGGGGGTTAAAGTGCCCGGTATTGAAGTGGTCAAAGTGGTTGTAAAGGCACAAGTTTTTTTACCTTAATGCATTCTATGTGCAGCAGCACTCCCCCAATACTTACCTGAGGCTCCTCTCGATCCAGCAATGTCCACGAGAGCCTTGCCTCTCTGGGCACTCACACTCCTGGTTGGCTTTTGGCAGCAGTGAGAGGCATTGGCTCCCACTGCTGTCAATCACAGCCAGTGAGTCAATCAGGAGATGGAGGGGATGGGATGTGGGGGCACCCAAGCAGGCGCACCTGGCAGGAGGGAAGAGTCAGGAGCACTGGCATGGGACCTGAGAAGAGGAAGATCAAGGGTGATCTGTGCAAAATCACTGCACAGAGCAGGTAAGTATAACGTCTGTGTTATTTTTTTTTAAACAAGGCATTAATATTGCTTTAAATTTAAAAGATAAAATTGTACAAAGTTAATAAATATCATTTATTTGTAAATGTTAAATTTAGACTATTTGGAAATGGTGAAAAAATTTATGAAAAACTATAAATAGGCAATTACACTAAAAATCTGATGGATGTATTAACGCTGAATTTGCAGTGCCACGTGAGCACTATGTTTGTCTGCATTGCAATAAAATGATGGAGGCATAAATTTTTCGCAAGATAGCGCATTACAACATGTGGCAACCTGTTGAGACATGCTGGCACATAATACTCTTATTTTCTATGATCATCAGCGCCATCTAGTGGCAATAATGCTGTATTTGCCTTATTGAGGTATTTAAGGAAAATACTGCATCATGGCCACTAGATGGAACTGACAATCATAGGAAATAAATGCATTAGGCAAATTACAGTGATTATTTGATAAGGCTGTACAAATGCGTCACATGTTGGCATATCAATTTTTTTTAAATAGATCCCATGAAAGTTTGTAGAAGATTGCAAAAAATGAATTATTGCAATGCAACAATGCACATGCAAAATACCCCCCAATGTAGATATTATGTCCCCCCCCCGGGTTTAATCATAATTAAGCCTCAGAGGTGGGACAAAACATGTTGGAGTTGTGGTTTGGATGAATTGAGCTGAGGCTTAGGCTGTGTGTGGGTGATGAGGGTTATTCCAGTTTGATCTGTTTCTTTATTCTTTTTTTTTACATTACTGTTGGGGGAAGCTTTCATGAAATATCAGGGATCTAAATAGACTGATATTTTACTTTTAAGGAAAAAAAAGAGAAGATCGCACTCACTAACACTGAACATTAAAAGTGCTCTGCTCAGAGCAGTTCCTGTACACTCACAAACTGATAAGATAGTAAAGCTGTGAATCATGTTAACTATCCATTCAGTTTTGAATGAACACTGAAGTGCTCAGTACTGAACACTCCAGTGTTCATTCAAAAAAGTGATGAGATTGTCAAATATGAGATGCACATTTACCAATCTCCTGCTCTCCATCGTGAACCTCTATGTCCCCACAACCAGCTCACCTCTACAACCTACAGGAGGAGAGAGCCATGACTGGAGAATACGCACAGGTTGGAGGGCTGGGGAGGAAACACAGGAAGCAATGGGGATCAGAGGGGAGATGATAGTGGGCACAAAACGGGAGCACAGGAAAGCACACAGCAGGCAGGAAGGGAGTGGGGGGCAGTCACATTTTTTTATGAGTGCTTGCAATCAGCGGCTTGCCAGCCACTATCACAGCTATTCATTGCTCAGCAAAGTCTGATGAGCCATTCTGATATAAGTTCTGGTCACTGAAGCGACTATGAGCTTTTAACAGAGAGAAATGCAAACGTCATAAGGGCTACTGAGCTGGGCAGCTGCAAGCAGTTCTGCTCCACTGTACACCCAGGGGTGGCAGTGGTAGGGTTAATGGTTACAGTTAGCAATTAAATGGTGTCATATAGTATATACACAGGTTTAGATAAAGTGGACCTTTTGATGTGTTTACAAGATTATTTCTTTAAAAAAATAAGCTCTGTTTTTACCAATAAATGTGGCTCCAGTCTAGTAACTTTGTTTTGGATATGAGAATATTATTCGTTTCTTGCAGGCAGTAGAGAACCTTTCCTCAGGTTTCTCTGTACCAATGATCAAACTGCATTATTAAAACTTTGTAGCAAACCACATGTCGAGAAGCTGCAACAGGGGCTGATTTGTGTCAAACATTTCTGAATATTTGTGAACTGCACAGGCACCAGAATTTACATGATTCTGTCATCTATGAGCCATCATCTCAGTCCAGAATGTAGATGATGATCCTAGATAATGTTTGGGCAAGGATGACTCTATAGCTTTGGACAGAAAAGCATTATTGGTTGAACTAGATGGACTTGTGTCTTTTTTCAACCTGACCAACTATGTAACTATATAACATGTGCAACTCAGACCACTTTAATGGCCTGCTCTGTGTGCCGTAGTGATGTGACTCCTGCATGCATGCACATCGGCCCGGCCAATCAAGCAGACGAAGATGCAAAACCTGGTAGGAAGGCCAGGTGAAGATGGAAGCTCTGGGGAGAGCCCTGACAGTGCACTGTTGGAGGGCTCTGTTTGTAGGCAAGTCTGTCATAATGTATTATTATGTGGTGCATACTACTACATTATGACTTAAACCTGCAAGGGGACCATTTCAATTATTTTCATATCGAGACTTTACTACCATTTTAAGCGATGTTAAAAAGCACTCTCTTGCCTGCACAGCTTTAAGCACTTCAGCCACGGAAGGATTTACCCCCTTCCTGACCAGAGCATTTTTTGCGATACGGCACTGCGTCGTTTTAACTGACAATTGCGCGATCGTGCAAAGTTGTAACCAAACAAAATTGATGTTCTTTTTTTCCCCACAAATAGAGCTTTTCTTTTTGATCACCCCTGCGGTTTTTATTTTTTGCGCTATAAACAAAAAAAGAGCCACAATTTTGGAAAAAAAAAACAATATTTTTTACTTTTTCCTATCATAAATATCCCAAAAAATGTAAAAAAACGAAATGTTATTCTTCCCCATATTTTTGGTAAAAAAATGGCAATAAGCGTACATTGATTGGTTTGCGTGACAGTTATAGCGTCTACAAACTATGGGAGTAGATCTATGGCGTTTTTATTAGTAATGGCGGCGATCTATGATTTTTAGCGGGACTGCAACATTGCGGCGGACAGATCAGACACTTTTGACACTTTTTTGGGACCACTGACATTTAAAGAGCGATCAGTGCTTAAAAAAAGGCACTGATTACTGTGTAAATGTCACTGGCAGGGACGGGGTGAACACTAGGGGGGGCGATCGGGGGGTTAAATGTGTACCCTCTGTGGTGTATCTAACTGTATGGGGTCTGGGCTGACTGGAGGAGGAGAGAGAATGTAGTTCCCTATCCCTCTCAACTCCCCCTGTTAGAACGGGGATCTGCTTAGTGTACACTCGCAGGTCTCCATTTTGCCTGTCTCGGGAGCGATCGCGGATGGCCGCTGGAAAAAGACAAGAAAAAAAAAAAAGATTTGCTGAGAGACATGTTGAGTCCATCAAATATTTTATTTTTCTGTCACAAATGATTGAAAAATGACGGAAAAAAAAATTATGCAAAGTTGTCACTATAATAATATATTGCTCACACATGGCATGAGTATATGTGGAATTACATCCCAAAATACATTCTGCTGCTTCTCCTGAGTATGGAGATACCCCATGTGTGAGACTTTTTGGCAGTGTCGCTGCGTACAGGACCCCGAAAACCAATCACCACCTATCACAGTTTCGGAGGCCATGAAATGCCCAGATTGCAAAAAAAAAAAAAAAAAACCCAAATGACCCCATTTTGGAAAGTGGACACCCCAAGCTATTTGCTGAGAGGCATGTTGAGTCCATGGAATATTTTATATTTTGCCACAAGTTTCGGGAAAATGACAATTTTTTTTTTTTACACAAAGTTGTCGCTAAATAACATATTGCTCACACATGCCATGGGTATATGTGAAATTACACCCCAAAATACATTCTGCTGCTTCTCCTGAGTGTGGGGATACCCCATGTGTGAGACTTTTTGGGAGCCTATCCGCATACAGGACCCCGAAAACCAATCACCACCTTCAGGATTTCTAAGGGCGTAAAATGGTGATTTTACTCCTCAGTACCCATCACGTTTTCGGAGGCCCTGAAATGTCAAGGTAGCACAAACCCCCCCAAATTACCCCATTTTGGAAAGTAGACACCCCAAGGTATGGTGAGTATTTTGCAGCTCTCATTTGTTTTGGAAAATGAAGAAAGAAAAGGAAACATTTTTTTTTTCTTTTTTCAAATTTCAAAACTTTGTGACAAAAAGCAAAATCTGCAAAATACTCAACATGCCTCTCAGCAAATAGCTTGGGGTGTCTACTTTCCAAAATGTGAAACTGTGATAGGTAGTGAGGAGTGAAATCAAAAATTTACGCCCTTAGAAAGCCTGAAGGCGGTGCTTGGTTTTCAGGGTCCTGTACGAAGCTCACATATGTGGTATCCCCGTATTCAGAAGAAGCATCAGAATGTATTTTGGGATGTAATTTCACATATACCCATGGCATGTTTGAGCAATATATCATTTAGTGACAACTTTGTGAAAAAAAATAAATATGTTTGTCATTACCCCGAAACTTGTGGCAAAATATGGGGTTTGCTAAGAGGCATGGTGAGTATTTTGCAGCTCTCAAATGGGGTCATTTGGGGTGGGGGGTTGTGCTATTTGGGCATTTCATGGCCTCCGAAACTGCGATAGGTAGTGAGTATTGAAATCCTGAAGGCGGTGATTGGTTTTTGGGGTCCCGTACATGGATAGGCTCCGGAAAAGTCTCACACATGGGGTATCCCCATATTCAGGAGAAGAAGCAGAATGTATTTTGGGGTGTAATTCCACATATACCCATGGCATGTGTGAGCAATATATAATTTCAGTGACAACTTTGTGTAATTTTTTTTTTGTCATTTTTCAATCCCTTGTGACAAAAACATAAAATATTCCACAGACTCATCATGCCTCTCAGCAAATTCCTTGGGGTGTCTACTTTCCAAAATGGGGTCATTTGGGGGGGGGGGGTTGTACTTCCCCTTCCATTATAGCACCTCAGGAAATGAGATAGGCAGTCATAAAATAAAAGCTGCGCAAATTCCAGAAAATGTACCCTATAACTTTTGCGCAAACCAATAAATATACGCTTATTGACTTTTTTTTATCCCAGACATGTGGCTGAATGCATTTTGGCAAAAATGTATGACTACAATTGAGTTTATTGTATTTTTTAATAACAAAAAGTTGAAAATATAATTTTTTTTTTCAAAATGTTCGTCTTTTTCGTTTATATATCGGAAAAAAATAAAAAGCGCAGAGGTGACCAAATACCACCAAAAGAAAGTTCTGTTTGTGGGAAAAAAAGGACACAAATTTTGTTTGGGTACAGCATTGCATGACCGCGCAATCACCATTTAAAGCAGCGCAGTGCCAAATTGTAACAAATTCTCTGGTCATTGAGGGGGAAATCCTTCCGGGGCTTAAGTGGTTAATCTTCCTTGTTCCAGTGAAACCCTTGAATGTTTTGGATGGTACTTATGCTTACTGCAAAACTCAGATATTTGCAAGGGCATTTTACAGTCCCAAACCTGTAAAACAGTGCCATCACAGCAGTTCCCATATGGACAAGCCCAACTCTATCTTATCCAAATGTTACTGTAAAGATTTACACAAACAAATACTTTTTAACCACGTACGTCGTCATTATGTTACATTGACGAAGAAAAATTACTCTAAATCAAAGGTCTACCTTTAGTTTTGTGTCCTTAGCTAACTAAAAATAAGACTTCAGTATGTTATTATCCTCCTGCTCTGAAGACTTTGTCAATCATAATTGAAGATAAACTGTACTTATGGATGTTGATTTACCAAGGCTGGGATCAAACATGTGTGGTGCGTTAAGCCATGCATGTTAACTTGCTCTGCATTAAAGAAATATGTAGAACCAACTTTTCATATTCCTGATTTGTGCCTGCTGTACCATGCACTTGTATGAGAAAGTATCCTGTTCTCTTTGTATTGCCTCTTTTGTGTAAAATCCCTGATGTTCCTGTCAGTCTCCCTGCTTTCCTTTTAGAAGCTGACCACACTAGGCATGAGAGCACAGCATGGTCAGTGTTTTAGCTGTAATGAGAACACAGCGTTCTCATGAGAGCACAGTGTGGTCAGTGTTTTAGCTGTAATGAGAACTCATTGTGCTCTCCTCCAATAATCAGATTTGTCCTGACATGCCCCCCTGCACAGCTATTCCCTGGGAAGACCAGTGTGTTGCTGTTTTTCCTCCCCCAGCTCTTATGAGGGGATGTGACCACTTATAATAAGGGGTAAAATGTATTTATATTATTTTTATATCTATTCCCCCATTTTGCCTTTTATTTCTATTTTAAGCTGAATGGGTTCTTTTACAAGGTGGGCATTTCCATATTCAGAATACTTTATTGATTCCAAAGGGAAATTATTGAACATATAATTTAAGGCACCTGTTTTTTTTAATGGACTGCCAATGCACCGCAGTGCACAGGAAACCACACCTCACCCCTTTTTTTTGGAAGTAAACCCATTGCAATGCAGTTGTCTTGCCTTAGTGTTTGGGAGCCATTCAAAATTAAGGCCACCACAAAGCACTACCGTGTGCACAGTATAGCATTGTGCGTTACCGTAACCAGGGCCGGCACTACCACTAGGTGAACTAGGCAGCCACCTAGGGCACACTGACGCATAGGATGCAGCCAGAGGCGTAACTAGAAACTTCAGGGCCCCGGTGCAAGAAATTATGAAGGGACCCCCTGACACCTGGCCAGGGCCCTCCCTCTTCCCACTGGTCCTGGGGCCCTGTATTCCCATCACGAGTCCCTTTATTACGGTCATGCAGTGGGGCCCTTTCCCAAGTTCTGCAGCGGCCCCCTTTTCTGCCACCTTCGGGCCTCCCCATGGTGGTGAAATGCCAGGGCCGGTCACAATTGCAACCTTTGCAAACCTGATAGTTCCCTCACTGGTGTCAGTAGTTTTTCATTTTTATTTTAATTTTATTATATTTTTACCATTTAATTTTATTTCTTTTACAAATTATTTTTACATTGTTTTTCAATTTTTTTAGGAGCTCTTTTGGGGGGCTTTGATGAGATATCAGGGGTCTAAACAATTCTCAGCTCTCAATTTCCATCTGTGTAGCCTCAGCTGCACAGAATGAATGGGCAGGAATAGCTGTGCACCAAGCCTCCCATTCATTCAGAAATGGAAGTATAGTAAAAACAGTTTACTATGCTTCAGTTATGAATGAACCAATTGGTACCAATCACTGACTCTGTTCATTCAGAAAAGAAAGGAGCCGGTAATGACAACTTTACTGACCCCTTCCCATCTCTCCATCATGACACATCTTCTACAGCAGCTGGCAGGAGAGAGGAGGGGGGAAAGACAACAGCTCTGTGGGGGGACTAGGGAAGCACACAGGGAACCTGGGAACAGTAGAAGATAAGTAAACTGGATAGAGAAAAAAGGAGGAGATTGGTTCCTCTAAATGCCACCCCCGCCATCACTCCTATTCAGGTGTACAAGGGAGGCACATGGGCCCCCTGGACCATGGGGCCCGGTTGCAATTGCAACCCCTGCAACCCCTATCGTTACGCCCCTGGGTGCAGCCACAACCTATGGTTTCCCTACTTTCAACAGGAGTAGAGGTGTAAGGGTCTTGTAAATACCCCCCCCCCTTAATTATGTACTTAGTTTGTCCTTTGCTATAACTTAATTTAGAATGCTTCTTAAACATTGGCTCTTTAGCTGACTAGTTTCAATAGGTGGCAACATTGGTATTATTATTATTATATAGAAAAGATGATACTGAAAGAAAGAAAACTTTAGGTGGTTTGATGAAAAGCCCAGAAAATGTTTACCAAAATATAATCATATAAATACTGATAAATATGTCTGGGAACTAGTATGAAGATTGTACAATAATACACACATATATATTGATAAGAATATGTGTATTAAACAGTTTAAGGTGTTATTAAGGGTGGCAAACATATTTTTAGTAATAATTCTATGAAAGTGGGTTTGTCTTTAACCTCCCTGGCGGTATTCCCGAGTGTGGCTCAGGGTTAATTTTCATTGTCAAAAGCGGTAACCCCGAGCCACACTCGGGATCGCATCACTGGATCCAGGCAGCGTTACTTACCTTATGCCTTGGATCCAGCGATGTCCCCCCACTGTGTCAGCGGGCTGAGTCTTCCGCCCGATGTACTGTATGCCTTGAGTTCTGTTACCTGGCGGGAAATTCAAAAAGTGAAACACACATAACACATATAGTACACTGTAATCTGTAAGATTACATTAATGTATCAAATCATTTCACATCCCTTTTGTCCCTAGTGCTTTGTCCAGTGCCCTGCATGAACTTTTATATTATATACGCCATTCTTTCTGCCTGCAAACTTGAGAATGTCCATGGCATCCAAAAAGCATCCCTTTATGTCAAAAGCAGTTTTTGACCAGCTAGAAAACAGCGATAGTAAATAAGAATCACTTGCAGAATTGAGTGATACTGATTTGTGGGGAAATTTATCATCAGACACTGAAAGGGACGACAGTGACAATTCTACAACTGAGCAAATGTCAGTGTTTTTTTATGTGATTACATTATTGAATACATTTTATTATTATTATATTATTATTTTTGATAATTATTTATAGTTATTTATTATATTATAATTTATGATTTCGTGTTTCAAACTTTATCATACCCAGGATGTCTACTAGACTCTGTCTGTCGGTAAACAATGTACCGCTTTGAGGTTAATGATGACAAGAAATGGGTGGACATTTTCTTTTATTGGTTTCTATTGGTGTAATGTTCTAAATATCGCTTGGTCATATCTTGATAACATTGTATTTAAGATACTGAATCAGGAAATAAAGAACGGGTGATGCATTATTCTGTGTCCATGTATTGACTTTGGTCTACATTGCTCCCCACAGAGCTCTGTGTGTGTGTGTGTGTCTGAGATTGAGGAATGGAAAGTGCTGGCACAGGTTAGTATAGGAGTAATATGTAGGGAATACATCCTTAATGATAGAAAGGTATTATTAACTTGTTGTAAAGTCAGGTTAAGGCATCCTTTCAGTTTTGGTGTCAGAACATTGGGTAGGTAGAGGCCACCTTTTTTGGTTTACAAAGTAATAATAAACTGCGCTACAGTCCAAATGCACAAAATTAGCAGCGGCTAGAAATAAATTGCAGAATAACAGTAATAGAGCCGCGCTTGAAGAAAGTCCTCAAGTATCTCAGATGTTCAAAACTGTTCAAAAATCACCCCGTGCTCAGCACACCATAAGTGAATCCACCACCGTATATTAGGGGGGCTTACCAGACTCAGCTGGGAGCCCAGCTTGTAATTGTAGTCAGGTCTCACTCTCTCCTCAACTGAATCTTCACAGAAACAGCACTGGCCAGACAGGGGAGAAATCCCAGCAACCTTTCACCACGGGGCAGATTAACTCACAGGCAGGCATCCCATACACATATCCGAGCACCAAGGGAAAGAGGACTCAACATAGTGAAGTACCGCAGAGAGTTTTAATAGAATAATAGTAAAATATTGTACTCACAAACAAATGTAGACAACACGTGTAGAACAGAAAAGCCGGCAATCTTTCAAAACAGCAACTGGTGACGTCAGCGCGCCCTCCCCAGTTATGCGCTGGTCCAGATGGAAGGGTATAAATCGCCTGTGGCTTAATCCCAGCCTGGGGTGCAGGAGTGTTCAACACGTGTAGAACAGAAAAGCCGGCAATCTTTCAAAACAGCAACTGGTGACGTCAGCGCG
>BLSH010205261.1:1769111-1782500 GCA_018402905.1 Glandirana rugosa
AGGTATGGTCTGTACTTCCGGGACCAAACCTGACCCCCCCTGGGATGCGTTTAAAAAAGTTAATAAAAAGACATATAACGGCCCTCGGTCGTTATGTAATGTCGGCGCTACATTAAAACGAGACCGATACAAGATTTGTAGTGTCTCCACACGGGAAAATGTCCGTCTGATTTCCTGGGGGTCCTTGTAATAAATTTCCTTATAAATTAAAAATAAAAAAGTGAAATTCGTAATAATTGGTGAACTGTTGACCCGTGATTTTGGGGGAAGGATTGGTCTGGTTAAAAGTCGAAAGTCACGAGAGTGTAAAACTTACTGTTAATGAGCAGTGTAGTATGACTGAGTAATTGTCATTCAAAATGTGAGAGCACTGAAAGCTGAAAATTGGTCTGGTTAGGAAGGGGGTTTTAGTGCCCAGTTGTCAAGTGGTTAATAATGCTTAAAGTGAAAAAATAAAAATTAAATATTCCTTTAAATAATGTTCCTGGGGGTCCTTTAGTCTGCCTGTAAAAGGGCACACCTCTGTGATGTTTAGAACATAGCCAGAGCAAAATTACATCGCGGCTGTAATGTATTGCTGGCTCCCGGCAATATACAGAAAAATAATTGAAAAAATTTGCGTAGGGTCCCCCCCAGTCCAAACCAGGGCCTTCATGTCTGGTATGGATTTTAAGGGGAACTCCACGCCAGAATTTAAAAAAAAAATTGACGTGAGGTCCCCCGTAAAATCCAAACCAGACCCTTATCCAAGCATGCAACCTGGCTGGCCAGGAAAAGGGGGAGAAAGACGAGAGCTCCCCCCGAACCGTACCAGGCTACATGACCTCAACATGGGAAGTATGGGTGCTTTGAGGCAGGGGTGGCTCTGCGCCCCCCCACCCCAAAGCACCTTGCCCCCATGTTGATGGGGACAAGAGCCTCTTCCCCACAACCCTGGGCTGTGGTCCTGGGGGAGTGCGGGCATGGAGCTTATAGGAATCTGGAAGCCCCCTTTAAGAAGGGGGCCCCCAGATCCCGACCCCCCCATGTGAATTAGTATCGGGTACATCGTACTCCTACTAATTCACCAAAAAGTGTCAAAAAAGAAAAAAACACAGGAGACAATTAGGGAGAAGTCCTGTATTAAAAAATAAAAATAAGTGTCCCCCATTGTAATCCACCATCAATCACGGCATGTGACGGACCCAAAAAAAAGAGAAAAAAAAGCTGCAACAGCTTCTCCTCCATGGGAGGGCTCCCGCCTACTGAGCTCGGTTTGTTGTGACAGTTTATTTATATGGCAGGGCGGGGCCACTTGGTGATGTACGCACGTGACCTGCCCCCTCTGACACCACATGATGTCAGAAGTGGTGTTGTTGCTCGCTTACCTCACCGGATGGCCCCGTCCTGCCATATAAATAATCTGTCAAAACAAACAGCGGGCAGACGGCGGGAGCCCTCCCAATGGGGCGAAGCTGTGCGCACCGTCTGCATGCAAGGCATTATGGGGCGCTCTGTAGTGTTGAAGTCACTGCGAGCGCTCCATAATGTTCTAAATTCAGTGAACGGGGATTCCCTTGCCCAGTATAAAAAACATTTTGATATATTAGAAACCTTAAAAAAAGTCCACATTTACAAATGTACCCCATGCTAGTACATCCCTAACTCCAGGGTTGATGAGTTTTTCTATGAATGAATGCAAATGCTAGTTAGGGAATACTGAGTGTTTCCCTCTTCAGTTAATGATGCCAAAGGCTGTTCTTCTAGAGACTAGAGCCCCTTTACAATTCTCTGTCTATCGGGGGGGATCTGAAGGGAGTACAGGAGTGCATATGGGGATACAGGAATCTGTGTAGACAGTCGTAACTGGATAGGTACAGTTACCTTGTTATATGAATGGGCTAACCTTTACTTAAGTGTACTGATAATAGGGAGAGAAATGATAAGGATTCAATGTGTTCATAGATTTGCATTATGCTTTTATCACATGTTATAGTTTTTGTTTGTTAAGATTTTGCGGATTCCAATAACTATTGGTAAGTTTATGGAATGTGATTGGCTCATATTATTGAGCCCATTCCCAGTGCACTATTTGATTTGAATACTTTGTGAGAAACGTGACATCATTACTAAATTACATGTATTTAATGGTACCACCGTTCCTCTACTGAGGAACCTGATCAGATTGATTTAAATCTAGAGAATGTTGCAATTGCAAAATATAAAAAAAAAAAAATACGTTTAGAATAACGTTTTAATGTAGGTGTAGAGTTACGCCTTAAAATAATGTTTTCTTTTTTAATATATTTTGTGAAATTGGGAAGTTAGCTTGGTTCAGTTTATGTACTGCTTATGTAACTGATTAAAGTGATAACTGCTTATGTGTACACATGCAAATGGTAACTTGTTAAGTAGAGTTAATAATGGGACCCTAAGAATCCGAGATGAAAAGCTTGAGACAATCCTGGAATGTCTTATATTCAGCCGGCTAAACTAAGCCTTTGCTTACATCTGACTTATCAGTCTTTCTTGATTGGTAAAGCATTTTCGGGACAAAGGGTGCCTATTTTATTCTCCTTATTCTAACTGTATTGCATGGGATTTATATGTTATGTTGTCACTGTCTACTGTCCATCGGAGTGTTATAGATATAAAAAAAAGAAAGAAAGAATGGTACTGTTCACAAGTTGTATGAAGCACACATCTGCTATAATAGTAGTGTAGAAGATATAGGTACATGTCAAGTATGACCTGGAGCTGCGGTTCAGCCTATACTGAGCCCCTAGATAAGGGGTTAGAGTGGACAGGGACCCACTTAGGGTAACTGAGTTACCAAGGTCCACAGGGACTAGAAATTGATGCATATTAAATAATTAGAGAAAGATCTCTGTGAGCAGGATGGTTCAAGGGTGACAGAAAAAATACTAGACATAAAGGGAAGTGTTAAGTAGTTTATTTGACTTTCAGTTCAAGCACTACATCAAGTAAGTCTAAACATGAGAAAGAGCCTAAACAGAGAAATGAGGGTAGAAATATATAGGCATCACATAATTTTTAGTCCTGGCCCAAACAGAAATTTTATATGTTGCCAGAGAAGGAAGATTAGAAGAGCATTATGGGTGCCCATTTAATTATAGAAGCTAGAGTTAAGT
The DNA here is from genome assembly GCA_018402905.1 of Glandirana rugosa. Classification (NCBI taxonomy): domain Eukaryota; kingdom Metazoa; phylum Chordata; class Amphibia; order Anura; family Ranidae; genus Glandirana; species Glandirana rugosa. The sequence goes on from BLSH010205261.1 coordinate 1,772,243, forward strand.
TTATTACGGTAGATGGCATGAAAGAAATATTAGAACAAAATAAGGAAATCACATTTTAGAGAGGTAAGAGTAACTTAAAATAGGGACATTTTGAAAAGAGTTAAAAGAAAGTGAAAGCACGTGTTCTCGAAAATAAATGGGAAAATGTAAGTAATTTTAAAGAGATAATTGTGTATGTGTGTGAATGCTGGAAATATTAGTTCTACAGGTTGTGTCTGAGTCATGTTAACTCTGTAACCCCTCGTTTGCCCCCTGCTTTTGTTTTTTCTCTTTCTTATTGAAATAATATGTTTAGAAGGCAGTTGCAAGGTCACACATGAGATTGTTATTATTACTCATAGTCATAACAATATGTGCCAGCTTAATTAATCTAATGATAAACAATGTGATCACAATTATTTTGAATCTGTTTCCCAGGCATGGTAAAAATAAGTTTAATTCAAAAGTGTACTGGGTTTATATTAAAAATAATAATTTTATTCTTTGATAGTGGAAACACTGCATTTAACAAAGAAAAAATTAAATAATGAGTCCTCCATTCATCGGAAATATCTGTTATTATTGTTGTTATTGGAATTAGGGTGTGATATTGAGATTATCACTTTTTTTTTAGTATTAATTTCTGATATGATGTTAAGGATTTTAACGATTTTTAATTGGTTTGGACAACCTTTAGTTGGAAATTAAATACAGGTTATTAATAAAATGTGTAATATGGAGATACTTTAGCTTAGTATAAGTTGTTATTAATTATAATACAGCTATCATAATATTTTTGTTTTATTTATTGTTATTTTTGAAATCCCAAGCAGAGTGTATGGATTGTAATGATGTGTCTTTTTTCCTTGTAAGCGCTAAAGAAAACCTTTACATTTACAGACATCTCCATAGCCGCACTATGTGGTTATTATTTATTATGTTATGACATCAGGAAAATAATGTCAGATGGAAACTAAGGACTTGTGTTATCTTGCTGAAACTAACAATAGAGCAAGCAAAAAAAAAAAGTGTTGATGGTGGAAAAATGCTTTTTTGAGTGAGTGAGTAAATTGATGGCCACTGGATGAAAGTATGAGAAGGTGTTTTATTGTGTTATGAAATACAAGAAAACAATACATAATAATATAACAGTGTTGGAATAAATTTGGGTTATGTGTAATAGGTGCACACGATTTACCACTTTAACCATTGATGTTAGACAACTAATAACACTGAATTCTCTGTGTGCCTTAAAATGTATACCAATAAATGTATACCATAAGTTTTATGAAATGTATTGTATCTCTACTTCTATCCTAAGAGTAGATATTGCTGAGCCAAAATGATTACCCTGGTTACCCCTGTTGCTTGTGAAGAAAGGTTGGATATTAAGCCTAATGTCTCTATACATTTACAAAAGATTCCCTTAAAATTGGGAGTCGAACTAGAAGTTTGGTAAGGAGATTTTGGTAAAGAAAATGGGAAATTATAAATGCTTTTTGACTTATTCAGAGTTTAAACCATAAATAAAAATAAAAATAATAATATATGCATGTTTTTGTAAAAGTTGCTAAGATTTTGTTAGGAATGTTTGTTTGCATACAGTCCTAGAGAGACGGCCTTTTTGGTTTTACTCATTTGGTATGTTGTTAATATTCATTTCATTTCATTATTACAATTATGTGTTGCAAGGTTACAGAAAAAGTTCTAAGGCAGAATATCTGCTTAGGTAAAGTTATGTTCTGGGGCTCTCCTGGTTCCACTTGGCTCCAGAGGATAAGAGGAGCTGAGGGTGTTTTTGCCTCAGGTCACTTCTGGATCCAATCTTAAATGTTTATTTGAATCCCACTGCAGAATTGATTTGAGAAAGATGTTCAATTGAATATATATGTCTAGTAATGAAAATGACATTTTTATTCCTGCATGCTTATGGACTAATATTTGAATTTTTAAATGGCAAGAATCTTATTGTTAACACCCCCCGAAGGTTTAAGAAAAAAAAAAAAGAAGGGGGGAAAAGACTTGAAAAAGACTTTATCTAGTAATTTAATTCTGTAGTTGACTGGAGATCTGCCCCCCTATTTTACGCCTCGATCTGCCCCCTATTTTACACCTTGATCTGACCCCCTATTTTACGCCTCTGTGCAGATGTTCTACTTAAAGAAATGACTGGATCCTTGCATGGGGATTCTTGTTTTTGTTAAAGGCACAAGTGGTCCTTAAAAGGCCTTGTCAAGCCATCATTTCAGTATGACCCTTCTCTACTCTTTGAAATGCTGAAAGTGGAAAGAGACTCCTGTGAACATTTCTGGGGAGCCTGGAGAAAGTGATGCCAACCCAAGTGCAGTGGACAAGAGAAAGAGCAATCTGAGGTGCCAGCCTGAAAACCCAAGTGACCTAATTTGAAGGATGACTTGTTTTTTTGCAGCATCAGTTGCAGTTTGTCCGTGGATTTTAAGTTCTGTCCTTACCAAGAGGCAAGCTCTTATGGGGTGGTAGATTTCTCCTGGTTATATGGGAAGCTACAGAATCATCAAAGGTGTTTAAAGGTTTAAGAAATGATCTTGAGGACTGGAATAATGTGGACTTTGTACAACCTGGACATTTGTAAGGCTCAATATAAGAGAGTCTTTTCTGTTCTGTTCTGTTCTATTTTGCTGAAGATTACTTTATTAACTTAAGGACTGTCACGTTCTCCTTATTTCTCATAAACATTTGCTATACAGTTGAGATGACAGTTGACATGACCCTTATGTATTATTATTATCTTGCCATATGCAAAGAAATGTGTTATGTGTATGATTTCAAAGCTAAAATCTAGAAGATTTGAAATGGATAAAGAGGATTAGCAAACCTATATTAGTGATCCTATTGGAGGATCAAAGGGGAGGATTGTAAGGGTCTTGTAAATACCCTTCTTAAATAGTGCTTCTTAAACATTGTCTCTTTAGCTGACAAGTTTTAATGTGTGGCAACATTGTTATTATTATTATTATAGAAAAGATGACACTGAATGTAAGAAAGAAAACTTTAGGTGGTTTGGTGAAAAGCTCAGAAAATGTTTACAGAATATAATCATAAATACTGATAAATATGTCTGGGAACTAGTATGAAGATTGTACAATAATATACACATATACAGTGCCTTGCGAAAGTATTCGGCCCCCTTTGAACTTTGCGACCTTTTGCCACATTTCAGGCTTCAAACATAAAGATATAAAACTGTAATTTGTTGTGAAGAATCAACAACAAGTGGGACACAATCATGAAGTGGAATGAAATTTATTGGATATTTCAAACGTTTTTAACAAATAAAAAACTGAAAAATTGGGCGTGCAAAATTATTCCGCCCCCTTAAGTTAATACTTTGTAGCGCCACCTTTTGCTGCGATTACAGCTGTAAGTCGCTTGGGGAAGTCTCTATCAGTTTTGCACATCGAGAGACTGAAATTTTTGCCCATTCCTCCTTGCAAAACAGCTCAAGCTCAGTGAGGTTGGATGGAGAGAGTTTGTGAACAGCAGTTTTCAGTTCTTTCCACAGATTCTCAATTGGATTCAGATCTGGACTTTGACTTGGCCATTCTAACACCTGGATATGTTTATTTGTGAACCATTCCATTGTAGATTTTGCTTTATGTTTTGGATCATTGTCTTGTTGGAAGACAAATCTCCGTCCCAGTCTCAGGTCTTTTGCAGACTCCATCAGGTTTCCTTCCAGAATGGTCCTGTATTTGGCTCCATCCATCTTCCCATCAATTTTAACCATCTTCCCTGTCCCTGCTGAAGAAAAGCAGGCCCAAACCATGATGCTACCACCACCATGTTTGACAGTGGGGATGGTGTGTTCAGGGTGATGAGCTGTGTTGCTTTTACGCCAAACATAACGTTTTGCATTGTTGCCAAAAAGTTTGATTTTGGTTTCATCTGACCAGAGCACCTTCTTCCACATGTTTGGTGTGTCTCCCAGGTGGCTTGTGGCAAACTTTAAACAACACTTTTTATGGATATCTTTAAGAAATGGCTTTCTTCTTGCCACTCTTCCATAAAGGCCAGATTTGTGCAGTATACGACTGATTGTTGTCCTATGGACAGAGTCTCCCACCTCAGCTGTAGATCTCTGCAGTTCATTCAGAGTGATCATGGGCCTCTTGGCTGCATCTCTGGTCAGTCTTCTCCTTGTATGAGCTGAAAGTTTAGAGGGATGGCCAGGTCTTGGTAAATTTGCAGTGGTCTGATACTCCTTCCATTTCAATATTATCGCTTGCACAGTGCTCATTGGGATGTTTAAAGCTTGGGAAATCTTTTTGTATCCAAATCCGGCTTTAAACTTCTCCACAACAGTATCTCGGACCTGCCTGGTGTGTTCCTTGTTCTTCATGATGCTCTCTGCGCTTTAAACGGACCTCTGAGACTATCACAGTGCAGGTGCATTTATACGGAGACTTGATTAAACACAGGTGGATTTTATTTATCATCATTAGTCATTGAGGTCAACATTGGATCATTCAGAGATCCTCACTGAACTTCTGGAGAGAGTTTGCTGCACTGAAAGTAAAGGGGCTGAATAATTTTGCACGCCCAATTTTTCAGTTTTTTATTTGTTAAAAAAGTTTAAATATCCAATAAATTTCATTCCACTTCATGATTGTGTCCCACTTATTGTTGATTATTCACAAAAAATTACAGTTTTATATCTTTATGTTTGAAGCCTGAAATGTGGCAAAAGGTCGCAAAGTTCAAAGGGGGCCGAATACTTTCGCAAGGCACTGTATATGCTTTAAGAATATGTGCATTAATCACTTTAAGGTGTTATTAAGGGTGGCAAATATATGTATAGTAATAATTCTATGAAAGTGGGTTTGTCATTAATGATGACAAGCAATGGGTGGACATTTTCTTGTATTGGTTTCTATTGGTGTAATGTTGTAAATATCGCTTGGTCATATCTTGATAATATATTGTATTTAAGATACTGAACCAGGAAAAAAAGAACGAGTGATGCATTATTCTTTGTCCATGTGTTAACTTTGGTCTACATTGCTCCCTGCAGAGCTCTGTGTGTGTGTGTGTGTGTCTGGAAGTGAGGAACGGAAAGTACCAGCACAGGTTAGTATAGGAGTAATATGTAGGGAATAGATCCTTAATGATAGAAGGGTATTATTAACTTGTTGTAAAGCCAGGTTAAGCCATCCTTTCAAGGGGGCACCGGGAGCTTGTCAGTGCCTCATTTTCTGTAGTCCAGGGTGCAGGGGGAAGGTGTCGGTCTCCTCTTCTCTTCCTTCACCCTCCTCCTCCTCCAGGCATCGCTCCAGCCAGCTCCTTCTTTGCCAGGGTCAGGGAGATCTGGTACACCGTCTTCCTCGGGGATGTCCCCCGCAACCGCTCCATCTGGGGGGGTGCGGGGACCCGCAGATGCATATCCCTGCATGGGGGAAGCCACAAAACACGTAGAGTTTCAAACTAAGGGTGCCAAGACAAGTCTGATTTGAACCATGAATTTTTATTATGGATTTACCTGCATATATGGCGTATGAATAATTTATTAATATTTCTTGCTAATCATGTTCATATGTGGATCTCTCTCTCTCTCTCTATATATATATATATATATATATATATATATTTGTATTTTTATACCAATCATGTTCATTGATTATTTGTATCATGTACTTTTATTACTATGTTTATATATGAATTCTTTTTTACTTTAATTATATCCTTACTCAATGATACAACATGTTTTTTGATGATTATGAAATGTTCAATGTGACTATGATAAATACATGTATTACATTTTATGAATTTTATACATACAGTCCATGTATTATCATTTGCAATGACACGCCTCATGTAAGGCCCCAATATTTCTCTCTCCTTTTTTTGTACTCATTTGGAGAATTAGTATACATCTATATTGTGTAAAAGCTGCATTAGGAAACGTTACTAGATTTTTATTAAAGTAGAGTAATAGTTATCCAATAAAACTATATTTATGGTGTATTAAAATCCACTATCACTTATAGCCCAATCTATCCAAAATGTATACTATATTAGAACAGACCACAAAGGAAAAATGTTATTTGGCATAAGTCTCTGCAAAACAAATTCAGAAAAAAACATCTTTCTCTATCTAAGGCAGGCAAAGACTTTGGCCTAAAATTGTTAATGGTGTATTAAATGCTTATAAAGTATATGTGTAACCCAATATAGGTAGAAATCGCTAGACGTCAACTCAGCATTCAGTCAGACTGATTTACTAAAGCAGTAGAAAATGTTCATTTTGCAAACCGAATATTCAATTGTGCAGTGTCCTCTCTTTAACCTGTCACTGTCCGCCTTGGGTGATGCACATGGTCTACTGAGGTTCTCCTGCTTAGAGCTCCCCAGGGTTCCAGCTATTTCTCCTGTAAAAGGGGACACCCTAAAAGCAACCTTGCCTGCCATGACCAGAACCCCAGGGGCCCGGGCCCTTTTTCAGCCTGCTACTGGCCATGTTATTAACAGACCCCACTGTGACCTGGGTACATAGGGTTATTCTGAGAGTAGCTCCTTTGAAGCTAGAATCAGCAAGCATTCCAGACACAGATATGATTTTATGTGTCTAATGAAATTGATAAATACATGAGTACATAAAACTTCAGCCTCCCAGAGTCTAATGGAACATAACTTGAACAGTGGCAATAAATTAAAGAGTGTTTGCACAAACAGAGATAGAGTAATACGATTAGAGATATAGTCTGACCCATTATCTAGGCAGGAAGTGGTGTCCCAGAGTCCCTGAATCCCCCCCCAGGGGGAATATAATGGTCCTATTTGGAAACATCCTCCAGCTTTACCCCAAGGGGAAACTAGAAGAAAATGGCTCTCCGCCTACATGTTGCTCCAATCCTGGCCCAGACAGAGAATTAAATAACATGGCCTTCTGCACAGGAGTTCTTCTATTAAGCCTTCCTACAATATCTGGTCACTCGCTCTTCACCTTCCAGAGGCAGAGCTACCATGTCACCCTAAAGCCATGACTCACATATTGGCAGTGGTGAAATCTTGTGGCCAAAATGGGGAACTACACCCAGTGCCTTACTTTACACAGTTTAGTGAATAAGGTAAATTTGTTTTCATTTAAATCATGCACTTGTGTTATTTGTAATTCCCATACACATACCTAGGTATTCAAAGTAAATGGGACTTCACTTTATTTACTAAGTGAAGTTTACATTCTTTACCCTTTAGTAAAACAACTCTATCTTCACTTTGTCGCTACGGGGCACAATGACAATGTCTGTGCAAAGGCCCTCCCTCCAGATCCCTTTATACTCACCTTACCTGCACTCCCTCACTGCTACTTCCTCCTCTGCAGCCACTACAATACCCAGTACTTCCAGGTATGGAGGAGCATAAGACCACCTTCCATGTGACAGTGCTTGGGTCTAGCACCATCTATGCAGAGAAGCAATGAGGACACAGATGGATTGATCTGGCATGAAGCATGGCAACCAGGATCTTTCTGCTTTGTATGAGAATGCGTTCCTGACAGCAGTGTAGGTCGCTGTGTGCTCCCCCCTCCTAGCAGTCCTGCCAGCCTAGGCCTTGGCTTGTGTTTGCAGTGCATGTGGGCGGGGCCTACTGCACCCATGCACGTGGGGTAAAACTCACACAAAGCACACTCATCAATGCCTGGGACCATGTGAATCATCAAACATTAAGGCAGTTTCCCGACTTAGAGATGAGCATTCCTGCCAGCCTAGGCCATGGCTTGTGTTTGCAGTGCATGTGGGCGGGGCCTACTGCACCCGTGCATGTGTGGTAAAACTCGCACAAAGCACACTCATCAATGCCTGGGGCCAGGCGGGGACTGCGGCCATGTGAAACATCAAACATTGAGGCAGTTCCCCAACTTAGAGATGAGCTTTCACTGGGTGTAGCAATAAAGTGCAGAGTTCCTCTGAAAATGGACTTTTCTCATGTCGCTACACAATGTAACTTGTGTGTTTGCACTAGGAGGGACATGCTGAGCATGCGCCCACTCCACCAGTTCAGCGTACCTCACTCCCAGTCACAGAATGGAATCTTGTCGAGCACATAGCGTGAACCTCATGCGTGCTTTCACTTAATTCTGTCATTCCTGTACCATGTGACCAGGCCACAGACCTCTGTAACGCTAATCTGCTCTGGTACTATGGGAGATGGGCTGCTGGGGAGGAAGCTAGAACACTGGCCCCCTCGCTACCAGAGGACCCATCATCTTCCCAGGTACCATGCCTAATAACTGGTTGCTGTAGCTTGTTCCATTACTTGGTTACCCATAGGGACTACACTTCTCTTCCTTGTCTTGCCGAGTTAAGTTTTTTAGCAGTGTTACTTCATACCCCATAGTGCGAATACAGACCCAGGTTCTTTGGAATATGCCAGAACCAACATGCACCCCTTGAATAATTTCAGACCAGGCTCATAACAGTTAAGATAGCTTTAAAACTATATATGAGAGTCCATATAGACATTGTCCATGATTTGGATGCTGTCCGTGGTCCCCGATGTCTTCACATCTTCTTCCAGGCGGGACTATAGAAGTCCCTGATGGGCGATTACCACTGCAATCACTACTTCTATTGAACTGTCTTTATATTAAACAGGAGTGCCCACCAAATTCAAAAAGCCTGAGAACTAGGCCAAAAGTGCTTAACCCTTTCCCCAGCCTGGGCAGGCTGCTGAAACTAACTAAATGCATTACAACTTGCCTAAATGCAGAAATCCACACGCTCATTTAGAAAACTGCAAAATAAAGTGACTAACAGACATATATTTTTTACAGCAGCTGAGGGATTTCATATTATAGGATTAGTGTGGACAGATCATTGATTATTTGTTGACTGACTCGTTCACTTCTTAAACCTCTCAGAGACTCCAATGTTGAGATTTCTCTGCAGTAGTTTATGTCCCCTTCCATGTTTTTTTTACTCTTGCTCTCTCTTGCATTTCAATATCCCAATTAATTATTTACTCATCATTAAGTATAATCTATCATCGGCCATGTAAAGCTGAAATATCAGTTTACATAGCCAGCTCATGCTGCTTGAAGGGAAAGGGGTGATACCGGGCTTTCTATACAGCCAGTCTGTGCATGGCCTACACCAGCCATATATGCTATGACCTGTCTGATTTGCCAGGACAGTCCCTCTTTTTGTTCAGCTGCTCCGTGGTGGCTGTGTTCCAGGAATGAGGTTTGCATATTATTGAAACATGTCTTTTTTTATGCAAATCACATGGCTCATTAATGTGCTCATTAGGGTGCTTGGCAAGGGGAAAGGTGTAAGCAGATGTTAGTTTCCATTTTAGAGAAACCCTCCTCTAGTAATGTAATGGGTGGAGTTAGTGCCCCAAAAAAGTCCAACGTTGGAGGCTCCCTGGGTGAGTTGCATTGTGGGAACAGGAAACCCCAGACCTGCAAAGAATTAATCCTGTACTGAGCTGAGCTAAATGGCCCTGTGCAAGGCTGAATTACCAGGCAAGGTGAAACAAATAAAAGGTGGAGAAACTGTGGCCGCCTTGTCTCCCTGAACTTTTCTGCAGGTCCAGTAGCAGGATGCAGAAGATCTTGCAGACCTGGACAGAGCCCTTTTATGTGAGTAGTAGTGAAAGCCTGGGGATAAGATTGTCATTTGGGAGCATGCCCGACTGGGCTGAACTGTAAAAGGGCCATTGGGAAGAAACTGGCATACTAACTGAAGCACTTTGTTCCCCCAGACCCTCAGCAGCGGGTCCTGGGACTTAGTGATGGAAGTCTAATGCTGTAGACTTGGTACAGTATACATAGGGAAGGGGTACCAATTCTGTGGTGCTCCCAGATATGGGGAAAAGGGAATAAGGCTTAACTAAAAGGTATGCAATTGTGTTTTGCACTGAAGTGACAGCTTCAGTATGTCTAACCTCACAAGTCACCTAAGATTCTGATAGAATGTCAAATATGCAATATGTCATAAAAAGTTATGTGAAGATGTAAAGTTGCAATAAAGTGCCAAAAGTGCATTTGTGTATGGACATTTAGTTATTCTACATATCTTTTTTTTTGGCCGGGGATGTCGTGAGAGGGCCTCTGGCCAGGAGTATGACACTATATGGTTAACAGTTTAACTCAACAACCGGTGGTGGTTGTCCTATCCAGGAAGAAGCGGGGCAGGGGTTACACAATTTGGCACCAATACCTGCCCAGTCATAGGCCCCGTACATGCCTGTGTATGGCAGAAGTGTGGAAAAGTGCCTCCTTAGGGGGCAAGAGATGTGT
>BLSH010205261.1:1788347-1808012 GCA_018402905.1 Glandirana rugosa
CCTCTTTTCCCTCCTTACAACCTCCCCTCCACACCCCTTCCCCTGCCCCCTCCTTTACCCCGCCGCCCTCCCTCCCCCCCCCCCCCCCCGTGACAGCTCTTTTCTCTTCTGTCTCTGGCTTGAGTTTGGTGATCTACCATTTTGGTGTCTCCTCTAACTCATGCCTTTGGAAGGAGTTTCCTGGCCATCCCTCCCGCCGCCCCATTTCCTCCCCCGTCCCCTTCCCCACACCTCCCCTCCAACATTCCTCCCTTTTCTCCCCCTTTCTCTTTGTTTTTATTTTTGCTTGCTTAATCCCTCTATCTCCCTCTTGTTATTCTTGTTTTTCTCTCTTTTCCCTTTGTCCCCTCCTTTCCCACCTCCCCCCCCATCTCCGTTCTCCCCCCTCCTTATCTCTCAGCTCCCCTCTCTCCCCTCCCGTCCCCCCTCCGTCTCCATCTACCCTCCTCCAGGCCTTCCATTCCCTTGGGAGCTCTCTCTTCCCACCCGGGGAGTGGTGGTGCTTGAATTTCCAGTTTCTCGCAAAATTTTTCTAGGTCTTCCGGGAACCTCATTACCGCTGTTCTACCGTCTCTTTTCCCTTTTAAACAGGCTGGGAAGCCCCACCAATAAAGTATACCAGACTTCCTCATGTGTTCGGTTAATGGTTTAAGCACTCTCCGTCTTATTAATGTCTCTACCGCCAGGTCTGCGTATACCTGTAGTTCCTCTCCCTCTAGCATTATTTTCTCCATCTTTCTGGTTTTCTCCATGATTTTCATTTTTACTCCCACATGATGGAATCTGACAATTACATCCCGCGGGGCTTCATCCCCTCTCGGCTGCGGTCGGTTGGCCCTGTGGACTCTGTCTATCTTTATCTCTTCATCCACCTCTCTCTCTAGAATGGGATTAAAAAGTTTTTTCATCACTCCCTCCAGCTCCTCTTCTTTGTACTTTTCTTTTAACCCCTTTATTCTCAAGTTCTTCCTTCGATTTCTGTTTTCCTGATCTTCTAATTTATATGCTATATCTCTATTCATCCTCTGTAGTGCTTTTACTTCTCTATCGAGTTCTTCCATTTTGCGGTCCTGTAATTCCAATTTCTCTTCTACTTCCTCCACTCTGGTTAACATATGGCCTATATCTCCTCTTACTGCTGCTATCTCTGCTTTTAAAGAGACCTCCATCTTGGTTAACATCTCTGTCAGCAATTCTTTCATTTGCAGGGGGTTAATTGGTGATTCCTCCATCTGTCCTGATTTTGCGGTTTGACCACCTACTCCCTTCTTCTTTGTATCCCCTCCTTGTGTTTTGGGGGTTTTTGGGGTTTGGTTCTTCTCTTTCCCTGGTGGGGTGCTTTCTGTATTCTTTGTTTTACTTCCTGGGGTTCCCTGTTTCTTTACTAATCCTCTTCCCTCTTCCTCTCTACTTGGGCTGCTCTGATTTTCCGTACTGTTTGTCTCTGCCGCTAAATATCGCTGTATCCCCACTGGGCTCCCTATTGTGATGTTGCTCCTGCTTGTTGCTCCTTTAGTTGTTTTACCCCTCATTTCTTCATATATCTAGGGGGGAGGGTTAGCCTAGGGTAAGGGGGGAAGGGGAAGAGGGACAATGGGGGCTAGGGGAGACCGTAACTCTCACCGCTTCTCCCCGTGTTCTAGTCCTTCTACTATCGGACTTAGATTTTTAGGGAGAGAGGAAAAAAAAGAAAAAGGAGAGGGGGGAGGGGGGCAAAGGAGAGCCTTAGGCTTGCAACTTATTTTTACAGTTTTTATGTAGCTATCCCAATGGCGTCTACTTGAACTACCCGTGTACCCTTAACAGGGTCGCTTATAGTCCGTGGCTCCCAGCTCTCCTTTAAGAGAGGAGTTTGGGGCGTTTACAATTTCAAGCTTTCAGCTTTAAGCCATTAGATCCGTTGGGAAAGCCCTGTATAATCATTCCAGCAAGGTACGCTCTCATAAACTCTTATTTAGGGAAGAAAAAGCAATGATAGTCAAGATATCCACATCATCCACTGTCCGGCTCTGCTACTTTACAATCTCAAGCTTTCAGGCCACCGGATTCAATGGAAAAAGCAAGACAGTGGTATTTGGGGTAGCGGTGGTAGCAAAAAAGAGTAAACACAAGTATCATTTATCATCCACTGTCCAACGCTATTACCCTTTGTGAACCTGAATATTACTTATAGTCATACTCATTTATAATCATTATTTTTATATCTACCACTCCGCCGCTTCACCGCTCAATATTTCCTTTCTTTTCTCTTCCCTCTGTGTAGTATGTGTTTATCTTGCCAGCTTATTCGGAAACTCGTTGGGGGGGGGGGGTCCTAGGATCTCTCTCCCCCACGCCGCTGGAGCCGACAACACGCTCCGTGCTTCCTTCCTTCCGGCTCCCTTATGTGTCAGAGGAGGGAGTCCTCCCGGAGCTCCTCTCCCTCTCAGCTTGCTCTCCGCTGCGCCTCTGAAGCCGTGATGTCTCTCCGCCTCGGCATCAACCCCCTCCGACACCCTCCGCACTGGCCCGCCACTCTCACCGGCGGCTTCCAGTGCAGGTTCGCTTAGACGCGGAGCTTCCTGACATGCTACCTCTCGGCGTGGAGGAGTGGGAGCGGGGCTGTCCCTGGGGCGGCGCTTCCCTCGGCTCTACACTCCTCCCATCATCCCCCTCCCACTCAGTTATTCTACATATCAAGGCTTCTGGCTGGGGATGTCGTGAGAGGGCCTCTGGCCAGGAGTATGACACTATATGGTTAACAGTTTAACTCAACAACCGGTGGTGGTTGTCCTATCCAGGAAGAAGCGGGGCAGGTGTTATACAATTTGGCACCAATACCTGCCCAGTCGTAGGCCCCGTACATGCCTGTGTATGGCAGAAGTGTGGAAAAGTGCCTCCTTAGGGGGCAAAGCTGTGTCCTGGTCTGGCCTTGGAGAGGAAGTAGTGAAATATATGGTAGGAGGGTGCATGTCTGCTGTATACAAGGGGCACAGGTGAGCTGTGGACAAGGGGTTTAGGGGTGCAGATAAGCTGTCGACAACCGGGTTTGGACGTGCAGGTGAGCTGTAGACAGAGGGTTCATGGGTGCAGGTGAGCTATAGAGGGGGTGAAGGTGATCTGTGCTGTATACAGGTGAGCTGTGGAAAAGAGGCGCATGTGAGCTGTGGATGACGGGTGCAGGTGAGCTGTGAATGAGGGGTGCAGGTGAGCTGTGGATGACAGATATAGGTGGTGCAGGTAAGCCGTGGATGAAGGGTGCAGAGGTGAGTGGTGGATATGAGAGTGCAGACATGAGCCGTGGATGAGGGGTGCAGAGGTGAACTGTAGAGGAGGGGTGCAAAGGAAAACTGGAAACAATGGTTGCAGATGTGAGAAGAGGAAAAGGAGGGCTGTGAAACAGGGGTAAAGAAGGGATCTGTAAAGAGTGGAAGTTAGCTGTAAAAGAGGAGATGAGTGGTGGATGAGTTCTACAGAGGCAAGTTTTGGATGAGGGATGGTTGGTAGTTGTGGTGGTGGGGACAGTAGAAAAGCAGTGCAGAGTGTGGTATTACTGCATTCACTGACACCAATCAGTGGGTTATTACTTTACCAACTGACACCAAAGCTGAGGTTATAAGTTGGCCACTGCCATCAATTCTGGGGGTTTTCTATTTTGGCAACTAATACAATTATGGGTGTTATTGTTGCATCAGCTTATAATAATGGGGGAGGCTTACTTTATAACCCCCTTTTCCTTTAATGTACCCCCTGGCCCTATTTTGTCTAAAACATAGCAAAGGAGGAAATATGCTGCACTACACTATGCTACACTACACTACACTACACTACACTACACTACAAGCATCCCTATCCATGCATCTGCCCCCCTACATGCAGGGTGGCAGACACATGGATTCCAATGGGGGGTGTTACGCACGTGATTAGAGCCAGACGCTCTAATATGCTTCAAAAAAGGGTGGGCTCGGGGTACAGAGCACTGCTCTCCGAGCCCGTCCATTTGCGGGACAATAGCGAATGAATATTCGCTATTCTCACACTGATCCTCCTCCCGGGCCAATCAAGAAGCAGGTCCTGAGACCCGTCATCCGATTGGCTGAAAGGACAGGTGACCGAGCTGGGGGGTGCCACAATCCGACCGGTTGTTTGCCGCCCCCCCCAAAAAAAAAACACCAGCAGCCACTGACTGTCAGTGATCCCTTCTTGGCCACTTTAAAGTAGATCATAATGGAGCATGGGGGTGGAGTCAGAAACGTAGCAGAGGATACAAAACTTACAGCTGGGTAACACAGTGCACTGGGAAACATTGACCTATGGAAAATACTCTAAATGGTCCTTTTTATTGTAGGGTCAGATTTATGTTGGATAAAAAATGTATACCATACAAAGTGCGCAATGAAAGGTGGGTGACTCATCTTTTCACATCTTCCAGGATCAGCTTTCAGTTTCCTGTCAATTAGTACATGGCATCTCAGAGACTCTAATGAAGACAGTGCTGTCTGCTTCCAGACCCTTGTATGGCTAATTGGGAGCATTATGTATATTTACTCTACTCTGGATCTGATGGCAAACTGAATGGTGAACCATTTCCACATTGGGACATTAGCACAATGTATATTATTTGTATTGACCCAGGAGGCAAATGATCTCCCTGCCCTGAAGCCCAGTCCTCCATACCTCGGTAAAAGTAAGGTAAAGGTAAGGTCCTAGCAAGTTTCTGAAACCAGACTGATTTGGAAGGAAACGTATTATTTGGCACTACAGGTAACGGCTCTACCTTTCCAAGCCAATCCAAGTATAGTATGTCCACAGCCACTCCTCTGTCCAAGGTTTTGCTTACCTCCTCATGAAAACTTCTGCCTTTCATGAATCTATGCTGTCTGGTGCTTAAAATATTTGTTTCCAGTAAGGACTCATCTGTGTGGTCTTTTATTAAACTCTCCAGTATCTTCCCAACTATAAAAGTTAAACAAACAGGTCTATAGTTGTTGGTAAATACTTTGATCTCTTTTTAAATATGGACACCACATTGGTCCTATGCCAATCCAGTGGAACTATCCCAGTCCCTAAAAATGAGAAACAATGGCTTTAAATTGACAGAGCTCAATTCTTTTAGGATCCATGGGTGGATGCCATCTGGTCCTGGTGCTTTATTCACCTTTATTTTGTGTAAATATTTCTAGACCACATCACATTTGAGCCATTGTGGATCATTTGGGGCTGTGTCAATACCATCCTCATTATAGACATGAGCTCCCCCAAGCTCCTTTGTATACACAGAGCTGAAGAAGATATTTAATAAAAATGCCTTCTCATTGTCCCCAGTCACCCACTCTAGATTATTTTGTAAAGAGCTTAAATGCTCAGACATGACCTTTTTACTATTAATATATTTGAAGAATTTTGAGGGTTTGTCCTATTATCTTTTGCAATCTATTGTCTGTTTTTAATTTTTCCGGCCTTGATTTACTTTTTACATATTCTGTTATATTCTTTGTAAAATTTAAATGAGGATACTTTATCTTTTGCTCTTTATATATAATTAATATGTATCCATAGAATACATGAATTCATAATTTAAAAAGAATATTAACCCTTGGTTGGAAAATGTAACATAGTATTGCACAAATGCTATTATCACTTTTTTTTGTAGAAGATAACGCAGCTTTGTTTTTCTTATTCTGAACATTTTGGATTGGTTGTCTGGATCATATAACTGGCTTAACAAAACTACACAAACTTTGGCAAGTAAAACAGTTGATATGAAAGTATTTTGACTTCTTGTTTATATGCTTGCCTGGAGTTCAGTTTTAAAAAGAAGCCACCAAAATCACTGATTTTCCGCATTCTTTTTCCTTCAAAATGAAGGAAGGACTGCTAGAAACACAGCCAGAACCATTCGTTTTTAAAAGGCGTAATATATTATACAAGATCAAACAAACTGTATTTTAGAGAAACATATAGACAGAAGTGGACATAAACAATACGCCCACAGAAATTCGAATGTCCTACTGCTGAACACTCCCAGATCCTTCCAGGCTTTAATCAATAAAGTGTTATTAATATATCAGCATGGTTAACATTAATCTGCGGAGACTGATTATTCTCATTGTCTCAGCCAAGATTTTTTTTGGGTTAACAATCAAGAAGGAAATAAGAAGAAAAAAAATCAAACAAGAGGAAAACAGCTTCACCTGCAGAAATTTGGAAAATGTTTAATTATTTATACCATGACAGCTACACCAGTGCACAGACGCCTGGACCTTGCTTTTCACAGAGTAACAAATAAATGAGATTATGAGCTGCTGACACCAGAGGAATGCAGAAAAATAAAAATGAATAGCTGTCAGGAGATCTTTGTGTCTGGCTGCCCCACGTGGCTGTGGCGTTCCCCCTTGCAGTTCGCCATATCGACCGTCTGCACTGTTTCCCAGACAGCACATAGAGGCCATCTCACAACCCAGACTGAAAGACAAATTAAACCGAATCTGTGTGTGATGGCCTTTTCACTTCAATATAACAGGATAAATAGAAAATGGGAGATATTTATCCATGGTGAGCCGCTTGCTGTTTACAGGAAGAGTGTCAGCCATTGATTATTTTATTTGACATAATTTGAAAGAAGCGGCAGGTTTATTAAGGCTTAAGTCCAAGTAGAAAATATGAGATTGCCATTTAACTATGATGTATGTGTTTATACACTATAAAGAATTATAAATGCATTTTTAAATACATGTATTATATATACCTGAAATTGTCTTCATATGGTCCCTACAAAATAGGACCAGGAGAGGGAGTGGAGGCCATGTAAGCCAAACAAACTCCACTGCATTACACATAACTGTCAATCTAAAGTTGGCCATAGGCTGATCGCAATTCAGCCATTTCAGAAGGGACAGACCAAATTTCAATCAGTGCATGGCTGCCCCCTGCTTGACAGAAGTTGATTGTTTACCAACGAGCAAAAGTTCGGACCAAACTATTGGCTCATTCTTACTAGAGGCTAAAGCAGGCCATACACGGTTTGAATCTTGGCAGGTTCAGAAGAAACCAGCCAAGATTTGAACTGTGTATGGGCAGGCTGACTGTACCAAGTTGCTGGGTTTTACCTGAGATTTTAGCAATAAACACTGTCTTCTCCCGACAAGGGACGACTTCCCGACCCCCCCCCCCCCTCACTGCAAGAAGACAATGGCTTGAATGCTGCAGCTCCTAGACTCTGCTAAAAGCCAGTACATGGACACATAGGCTTTTATGGAGTTGAGTTTAGAAGCTTGGGAAAAAAAACACCAAAAGTTTCTAAATTCAAGTTTAGGAGCTGCTAGTATACATGATCAAAGTGATTTTGAAAGAGTTAGCTTCTACAGTAGATAGTCCTAACTTTAGTATATTTTCATCTTAGGCAAATATGCTTGCTAAATACCTTAAAGCCTAATTGAAGTTTAATTTGTTTAAGTATTGTTAATTAGAGCATGCAGGAAAAGAATGTTCTGTACATGTCTTACTTTTATTTTGTTTTTAATTCAGCTCTAATAACAGCACATAGTTATGTACCTGGGGAGGCTACAGAGATGGACCATTTCTCTCTGCATTGAAGCAGTGGTCTCACTCCAGCAGTCTGATACCTCAGAGTTAGAATATTTTAACCAGGAAAATTCACATTTCTGTTGAATGTAGATCTCTAGGTATTTGTGAGCTGCTTTTTATTTTATCGTTTTTTTTTTTTCTGCAGTTCTGCAGTGACATAGAAGTCAAAGAAAGGAACCAGCCAACCACCTTACCATCACCTTCCATGTTATCAAGGCCACCAATGGAATTTGAAAGGCACTGAGTGGCCACACGGTCCCTTAGACACTTCCTTTCCATGATCTATTCAGATTTCCTGTCACCCTCTATGGACCACTTAACCACTTTCCTGAAAACGTGAAAAAAAATAATTTTCACAAAAAAATGGACCTGGATTTTGATCTGCCACATATCCTTCATCTACAAACCAGCTCCCTGTCGTTACCCTGACCCTCCCCTCTTTTTTCTATTTTCCTTATTATTCTCTCTTTCTCCATTTTATACAGTTCTTACATTACACCACACTCCACGAACCTATTTTCCCAGGCCCCACCCCTCAACCATTCTCACCATCCTTTAACTCTCCCAGGTAACCTATTACTATACCTTATAATACCCTATGCACAACACTACCTTCCCCCTTTACGCTCCTACCCCAACCAATTTCACCCTACCTTAACTTGTTTCTTTGAATTCTACCCTAAACCAAAAATAGAAAAGCTCCCAAGGGCGAGCAGCACATTTCACCCATATGGATGGGCACCTCTGTTTATTGAATTCTACCCTATTACCATTTTACATCAAAGAGAAAAAATATTCAGAGCTAGCATGTGTCAAAGAAGTTATATGGTTCTAAATTGCATTTCATTTTTTCTTCTTTCATCCCCTGTTTGGAAATTCACTTCTCTTGCATAAGTGACAATATAAGCTATTGAATACTAAGACTTTGATGTTCCTGCTTTAGACTGTATTATTGATCAATTGTTACCACGAAACCTATGAAACCTGAATAGGTACCTCATTCTCTGTTGGTATTTCCTGTTGTTTGCTTCTCTGAATCTTGATTAATAAAGAATGCACCCAAAACATTAAGTAACTGGGTTAGGTGAAATCAAATGCAACACAGATGGTCATTAAGGCTAACTGCAGCACAAAATGAGATTTTCAAATGTGTGTAAACGTTAACCCTTTTTTTGTTGGAACATTTTTTTTTTCACACACATACAGAAATGTATATTTTTTCATTAAAAAAAGGCACTTACAATCTAAGAACATTATATATTTCCTGAAAGTAGTGGACCTATAGAATACAATGATAGTATTTACAAATTTCTATAAATCTCGATATGTGTTCACCTATTTATTAAATCTAGTTTTCAGTTTACATTACAACTTCATGACCAAACTGTTTCACCTACTTCCTGCCCAGGCCATTTGTCACACTTTTAACGACAATTACTCATTCATGCAACACTGTACCCAAATTAATTTTATATTATTTTTTGAGACAGATAGAGCTTTCTTATGGTGGTATATATCCACCACTGGGTTTTTTTAAAAAATGTTTGCCATATAAAGGAAAAAAGACCAACAATTTTGAACAAAATTTGCTAAAGTTTTTGTTATAAAATGTTGCAAATAAATAACACTTTTTCATAAATGTAGGCCAATATGTATTCTGCTATATTTCTTTGGTAAGAATAAACCAAATTGGTGTATATTATTTAGTCTGTGTGAAGGTTATAGAGTTTACAAACTACGACATATACGGTCAGTGGCGCTGCCCCCCCAATACATGCGCTCTGCCCCTAATCTCCATGCAGGGCGCCAGACACATGGATTGATGTGAGTAAGGGGGAAGAGGTTTGTTTGCCACCCCCCCCCCCAAAAAAAATATTGAGCACCAGCCACCACTCTATACAGTATATTTGAAAATTGATCAATCCTGATGTGCTGAATGCCTATCTCATTTCTTAAGGCCCTAAAATGCAAGAACAATACAAATACACATTTTTGGAAAGTAGCCCGTCCAAGGTATTTAGTAAGAGGCATGGTGAGTTTTGTTGTAATTTTTTTGTTACAATTTTTGGGAAAATTAAGAAATTAAATACAATTTGTTCTCCTTCACACAGTTGGCATTTTAATAAGTTATTTTTCACACACACTATAGGTATACTTACAATTACACCCCACAACACATTATGCTACAGCTCCTGAGTATGGGGTGTGGGGGATTAGCTTAATGGGGATCACCTTCCCTGGGAAAAAGGTAGTCCAACGACAGCTTTTCTTAAAAGCTGACTTGTAGCCAGTTTTATTTTTAAAAGGTTACATGAAAATAAAACAAACGAAATAGAAAATAAATCCTTGCCATCCAGGCTCTTACTAAACATTTCAGTTTTCCTGAGCATTGAAGGGCTTCTCCCAGTCACCCGCAAAACAAATCCAATGCAAACCTTTTTGTTTCAGTCATAAAGCAGACTTCAGTACAGCAGCTCTCTCAGGCATGATGGCTCCAGAGTCTCAGGCCAGAACAAAACTTTGCTCTCTTCCTGATTACTTATACCAGCTGCTGGTGGGCACCAATGAACCACAAAATCTGGTCCGGGACCAACCCTGCCAAGGTGGCTGGTAAAACCTGGACCAGATTCCACCTTAGTTCACTACAAATGAACGCATGCGAGGCGACAGATATCGTCCATCGATCACCTCGCCCCTCTTAACGTCACAGGGGATACCACATGTGTGAGACTTTTTCACAGCCTAGATGCATAGAGAGGCCCAAATTCCAAGGAGCACCTTTGGCCTTTCCAGGAGCATAAATTAGGCATCTAATTTCCTGGCTTCCTATCATATTTCTTGAGTCCCTGAAGTGCCAGGACAGGAGAAACACTCACAAAATCCTCACATCTTGGAAAGCAAACACCCCAAGGTATTTTTTAAAAGGCATAATGAGTCTTGTGAAGACTTTATTTTTTAAGCCAGAAGTTTTTGGAAAATGTGGAAAGAAAATGAAAATTATTTTTTATACACAAGTTGTCAATGTATTAAGATATTTCTCAGACACAGCATAATCATACTTAGAATTACACTCCAAAACACATTCTGTTATTCCTACCAAGTATGGCAATACTACATGTGTGAGACTTTTTGAATGCTTGCACTGATTATGTACCAGACCAGGGCCAGATTAAGAGCATCATGGGCCTGGTGCTGAGGATGTTGGTGGGCCTGTTTTATGGAAATAAATTCCTGGCTCCTTCATGCTCTGAAAAGGTCTCTGGGAGCACTGACAACCTCTAAGAGGGCAGAGACTGCGGCTCCCCCAGAGTTTGCCTGACAAAGATGCCAGTGCTGCAGAGACTATGCCCCATGTCACAAATACTGCCGAACATGTCAAAGAGACTGCCACACACTCCACAGAGACTGCCACGCATGTCACAGAGACCACACATGTCACAGAGACTGCCCTACATGTCACAGAGACTGCCACACAATTCACAGAGACTGCCACACGTCACAGAGAGTGCCCCAAAGTTCACAGAGACTGCCCCACAGTTCACAGAGACTGCCACACATGTCACAGAGAGGGCACTACAGATAGGGCACTACATGTCACAGAGACTGCCACACATGTCAATGAGACTGCCCCACAGTTCACAGAGACTGCCACCCATGTCACAGAGACTGCCCCACATGTCACAGATACTACCCCACAGTTCACAGAGACTGTCCCACAGTTCACAGAGACTGCCACACATGCCACAGAGACTCTCTCTTTTTCTTTTTTCTCTCTTTTTCTATCTCTCTTTCCTTCTATCTCTCTTTTTCTGTCTCTTTTTCCTTCTATTTCTCTCTTTCTTTCTCCGTCCTTCTATCTCTCTCTTTCCTTCTATCTCTCTCTTTCTCTCTCCGTCCTTCTATCTCCATCTTTACTTCTATCTCTCTCTCTTTCCTTCTATCTCTCCTTCCTTCTATCTCTCTCTTTCTATCACTCTCTTTCCTTCTATCTCTCCTTCCTTCTATCTCTCCTTCCTTCTATCACTCTCTTTCCTTCTATCTCTCCTTCCCTTTATCTCTCTCTTTCTATGACTCTCTTTCCTTCTATCTCTCCTTCCCTTTATCTCTCTCTTTCTATGACTCTCTTTCCTTCTCTACTGCTTCCTCTGTGTCCTAAATTATAATTTCTCATTCTCGTTCTTTCTCTCTCCCCCCCCCCCCATCTCTCTCTTTCTCTTCCCATTTCCCTCTCTCTACTCTGATTTTTATATTTTTGTCTGTATGTAACAGAAACGTTTAGCTTACAATATACTGAGGGATCTCTCCATTACACACATTTAAATAATAGAGGGTGATTCCTTGTCTGCCCTACACTGAGTCAGTGACACAGGGAGACAGTCTCTCAGCCTCTCCTGGGCAGTTACAGTAACCAGACATTGCATTTTGTGTATCACAAAAGTCAACCAATTGTATCAAAACAAATGTACTATAATGGTCAACACTGCACAATTGGTAAAGGAATTCAGCATACTGTAGCATTACCTATAACAGTCCCAATTCCTATAAGCTAAACAACACAAACAAATAGTGACTGCACTAACCTATAACTGGCCTTTGCAGCAAGGAGCACACCGAAAGGAAACTCATGCAAAACAAAACCAAAGAAATTCAAAGCTCAACTTACTGACCTGCTTGCAATCAACCAAATTATCCTGTTGATGAAAACAAGGACCTGGGCTTGCTGGGTCAATGATGTCACAAGGGGGTGGTGTCACCCAGTGACATCACCAGGTGACCCCACCCCTTAGTTTATTTAGTGGCAGGAGCTGCAAGTTAGCAGGAGCCAAGCGTTGGATGCTAACAGTTTTCGGAGGGTGGGATTCATCGTGATTGACGCTGGATTTACTTAGAGGGACTTTTTTTTATTAAAGGACTTCTCAAACACAGGCTCCAGGTTTTTATTGACCTTTTTTTGGGTGAATGAGTAAGGGTACTATGTACCCCATATTCATTCACATGGGGAGCCAGGATCTGGGGACCCCTTTGTTAAAAGGGATTCCAGATTCCAGTAAGTCACACTCCAAAACCCCCACAACCATTGGGCTAGGGTTGTGGGGAAAAAGCCCTTTTTATTTTTTTTAATGCTGGCTTTTGTTTACAAAAGAAAACATGGTTGTTAAGGATGCAGTGGGTGCTGGCTCCTTAAGAACAAGCTGAAATTTCATAGGTTCCTTAAATATCACATGCCTAGACCACCCGTTATTTAATGCATGCATTTATTGATTTCCTTTAGTAAACTGACTTTAACACTGTTTATGCTGTATTTATTGAGTGTTTTTGCTTTTGAGGTAAGTACCACATAAAGGTATAGTAATTTGACATTTTCAGTATAACATGAGATATTTTGGAATAATTTGTCGTGCGACCCAAATACCGCATGCAATATGCTTTTATGAATTGAGCCCAATATAATCCCTATTTTTGTTAAAAACATTGTATAAAATATAAGACTGTTTTGAGTAAACAAATACCAAATATGTGAATCCTAAAAAATTGCATGAGCCCACAAAAGGCAACTAAGATGCCCACAATTGTATATCATAATTCTGTATCAAATAAACACTTTTACTAGAATAATCAATCAGTAGAGCTCTCATTCTTCCTATAACCTAATCATTTTATATAACAGTTATATGACAGTTGAAAACTATTGCAGCTCTTAAATTTAGAGTTAAAGTGGTTGTAAAGGCACAAGGTTTTTTACCTTCATGCATTGCATGAAGGTAAAAAACCTTCTGTGTGCAGCCCCCCCCAGCCCTCTCTAATACCTGAGCCCCCTCTCGATCCAGCGTTGTCCACAAGAGCCTTGACTCTACAGCAGTGGTTCTCAACTCCGGTCCTCGGGACCCACCAACAGGCCAGATTTTCAGTATTACCTTGGGGAGATGCAGACTAGAACACTGCAATCACTGAGCAGCAAATTATATCACCTGTGATGTAGTTCAGTTATCCTGCAAACCTGGCCTGTTGGGGGGTCCCGAGGACCGGAGTTGAGAACCACTGCTCTACAGGGACTCGCACTCTTGATTGGCTTTTGGCAGCAGCGGGAGCCATTGGCTCCCACTTCTGTCAATCACAGGCAGTGAGCCAATCAGGAGACTGAGGGGGCATGGCCGAGCCAAAGCTCCCTGTGTGAATGGACACACAAAGCTGCGGGTCAGGAGCACAACTGCTTGGGTGCACCCACAGCAAGCACCGGCAGGAGTGAGGAGTCAGAAGTGCCAAGGTGGGACCCAAGAAGAGGAGGATCTGGGCTGCTCTTTGCAAAACCATTGCACAGAACAGGTAATTTACATATGACGTGTTTGCTGTTTAAAAAAAAAAAGACTTTAATATCGCTTTAACAGTATATGTTAGTCCTAGAAGTATTATTTGTTAGTTGGGGGGTGGGAACTTTTAGGCCTCACACACACACGGACATTTTTTACTGCTGCGTTTTTGAGAGTTTTTTTGCAGCTCTCTGTGTTATTCAATGGCCCCATAAAAATGCTGAGGTTTTTGAACTGTAGATAGCGTTGGCGTTAGTGAGCTGAAAGCAGAACCCACGGCCAACATGTTTTAAGGCTATAGCGTTATGGCATTTTTGATGCTGAGCCAGCAAAACGCTCACTAACGCGCATTAACGCCGTAGTGGCGTTAACTGGCGTTTTTTAGAGAAGGCATTTTCAGGTTAAAAAATAGCAGAGGAATGTTTTTTTAAACAAAACGCCTATTAATGCCGACCCTCACTAACGTGCATTAACGCCAATGCAAAATGCTGACGAAATTGCGTTTTTGACTCCGATTTTTCCCTGACGTCGGGCCCAACATTACAGTTAATTTATTTAATACGTCCGTGTGTATGGAGCCTTACAGTCTATTTGTTTTTTTTTTGTTTTTTTTTTAATAAGCATGCAAAATGGAGCAGTAAAGAACAAACACTGCGTGGCACTACAATAAAGGAAGCCGAACCTGAATATTCAATGAGCAAATACATGTTGCCTTAATGTGCATATAAAAAAGGAATGGTTTATAATGTTTAAATTGTGCTTTAAAAAATACAGAACAGCCTTACTTTTACAAAACATCTAGGACCGGTTTTGAAACCAAAAACATTTGTTTACTTATTTAAAAAGCAAGATGAAGCGCCTAACACATTGAGAATAGCTAAGCTATAAAATGCTGTTTTTTTCCAAGAAGCAAAATCGTACTTTGATGTTGAAATCTGTTTACTCCTTTTAAGAGATTACACTATTTGTGCAGTTCCATAGGTATATATATTTTGTTTATGCCCAAATACAATGATATTTTCTGCTTGTTCATTAGGCTCTATGAGCATAGGCCTTCTAAATATTGATTTCTAGTGTATGTTTAATATAAACGGTGGATCATCTCAGCGGATTAGTATTCGATGGCACGCGCTCAAGCTTGGAACAGTTGCAAAGCATTTCCCGCTGGAAATACCCATAAATGTGAACTTTAAATTGATGTCGGTAGCGATATCTTTTTAAGGTTTATTCCATGCTGCAGCAGAAAGCTGCAATAACAGAGATGTCAATTTCAAGCCTGACATCAGTTAGATGTGGAGGCTCCGAACCACAAAAGTGACATTATAATAGATACAGTAATGACTTTTTTTTAACAATTTTTTTCTACAGGATAACTTCATCACATTGGGAGGCCCTCACAGCCAGGAGTAAGCAGCCATTTGTAAATAATTCAGAAGTTTAATTGGCTTTTTTAAAGGAATACAACAACATGCCTCTCATTTTTAATACATGGAATTTGTTTTTTCTTATTAAATTCAGAAACAAATTGATTTTTAAAATTACATTTTACATTTTAAATAATATTTAACAAATAAACAGCTCAGTTGCATTTTTAGCAGAATAAAACAGCATACAGAGGTGCTGCATATGAGTTAAAAAGCTTTTGACACCTGTAGGTCAATTCTGGAACTGAATGGTGACTATGAAAGTTGCATAAATTAGGTTTTAGCACAGAATTGCTAAACATATATATATATATATATATATATTTTTTTTTGCAAGCTTTCATTGCTGGATACATTTCTTTGAGTACATTTTGCTCTTGCCTTTTATATGGATACCACAACAAATTGAACTACTGCTTTTGAATGCTATAAAATACCACTGAATGGATTTTTTAGTGCTTAACGCTTAACATATTTCTTCTTTCTGTCCAGTATCTGGTGGATTTCAAATATCTACATATGCAATATTGATGTTACATATTTATATCAAGCTGTGTTTGAAAACATTTGCTGTTGCAATCCTGTTCTGAATCAATATATTTTTGTAAGCTTTTATGTCTCAAGGTGGGCTCTTTTTCATGGTATCTATTTATCTTTTATACAGATGGTATTTAGAAATTATTTTAGTATGGTCAGAATTGCTACATTTATTCTAAAATACTTTTTTCATTTTTATTTATGTTTTCATGTCTTTAAATGAATTTTATTGTGCCAGCGTTTTCTGTTCTTCTGTCTTACTGCTCCCCATCCTTTGGGGCATCCAGTGGACATATTTTAGGTAAATGTGGATAAAAAAAGATATTTTCTATTATTCATCGGATCAAATTTCCTATGCTAGTACCTTGTGCTAAAAATTTCCTATGTATTTCAATTTGGATGTTTGCACTTTTTCTAAATGAACACTGCATTCCCATTACATTATTCCATGTTCTCACAATTGGGTAGAAGATATCCATTTGTGACCCCCAACTGGTCATGGTTGAATGCGGTGCTCATCCATTCTGGCTGTTTGACATTACCTACCTCCCTGTCTCTTTTTGCCACTTTTCCCACTTTCGCTCTATCTTTCAATTAACTGACTTCATAGTATCATGGCTGCCTATCAAGGTGATCAGTGGACTACAATCATGACCAAAGTGTATGCAGACGTTGCAAAAAAATGAAGCTGTTGAGTCTGAAGTTACCATTGTTTTTTCCGATTTATGCAGTATTTAAGAGAAAAAGTCCCTGTTATACTGGCATATAAAAAAACTTTGAAGACTACCAACGGGAGGAAATCAACCCCTATGGACTTCATGTCCAAATTTTTCCTTCCTTTGACAGTCTTGACCCACAATTTAAGAAAGCATGGGAAGATAATTTGAAACAATGTTCTCACACTATGATGTCCTTGTTAAATCAGGAGTACAGAAAAAGAATTACACAAATGGATTTACAAATTGACCTATTACAAAAGCAGATGATTCCCCAGCAAACAAATGTACTCTTCTCTAATCATGAAACCAAACTTAAAGATCATCTTGAGAAATGTAATAAGGACGTTCTAATCAATAAAGATAAACAATTACAATGTGATCTGAGGGCCTTCCATGAGGATAAGGCCTACAGATGGCAGAATACAGGTACAAAGAGACAACTACGTGGTGTCCCCAGTAGATCTAAACCTGAGCGACATAATGAATTGTCTGAATTACCTTCACACTTATCTTTTTCTCCCACTCTGTGTTCTCAATCTACAGCACTTCACAAGGGAAAGATGGAACCATCTTCTATCCAGTCAGGTACAAGCTATGGGATTAACTCCCATAACGATACACGTAATGACATTCATAATCATTACACTCCGATTAATCAACGTAATTCCGCACCCACGTCTCACACCACACCAGCTACTCCATTTCCATGCTCACAAATATGTGGTACTTTTTTAGATCAACTCCACAACAGGACCCAAACTCATCAGAACAAAACCAACAAATCACAAACATCCAAGACACAAAAACCCACCCTCAATAACCACATTGAATGTGGGGAACCTTTTATCCTATTCACTCTCTACTGAGGAGATGCATGTCCTTACTCGCGGCCTCAGTTTTTGCCCAGACATACCTCTGGACTGATTTGGAGCCATCAAGGACATCCTTTTCATCAAAACATATATATATATATATATACACCAAAAAAGAAAAATCTCCCTCTGCAGGACACACCAATCAGGAACTTCAGGCACTTGACACACTTATATCACTACTAGAAGAGAATGAACCGGAGAGTCTCATTGACTCTATAGATTTAGACTTCTTACTTGCAACGGTGGATGCGGCCTCTAATATGGCACCCACCGTTGACAACACCAAATCAATACTTAGAAAGAAGTCTGCATTATATTCTGTACCTAGCACTAACCACCATGCAGCTACTTTTCTTAAATTGGTTACCAATGATATTAATAACCTTCGATTTCCTTCCAACCCACACTCCAATCTCTTGTCTCACGAGAGACATGCACTTTCCACTCTGGCACGTAACCACAACATTGTCATCAAACCCTCTGACAAGGGTGGCAATGTCGTGGTTATGGATAATTTCCATTATGTTCACATGTGTATGAGGCTGCTGAACAACACTGAGTGGTACCGACCTATTTCCTCATCTATAGTGGACAAGATCCAAAAATAATTCTACATTCTAGTATATCAAGCATATTTCCACAATACGATTAATAAACATACATGGGAATACATTCATACCAGCCATCCCAGGGTACCCACGTTTTACGCTTTACCCAAACTGTACAAAGACGCACATGATCCCCCGGGCAGACCCATTGTGTCAGGCTGTTAAGGTCTTACTGAAGATCTAAGTTGATTGGTCTACAATCATTGGTACATGGGTTACCCTCCTATGTCCATGACACAATTCACCTCCTTCAACTCATTGAAAATGTTATCATAGATGATGATACATACCTTGTGGCCATCGACGTGGAGGCCCTGTACAGTGCCATTCCCCATGACCTCGACCTACAGGTCATAGAATGTACACTTGCATGCTGTACCTCTCAGGACCCTCAGTATGATTCCTTCATCCTGGGGGCTCTGGAGTTTATATTACTTCATAACATATTTTCATTCAACAGTTCCCACTACCTCCAGGTACAGGGTATGGCAATGGGCACATGTTGTGCCCCTGCCTACGCCAACCTCTACCTGGGGGAGTGGGAATGTGCCCTTTGGCTGGATACTGAAATGTCTGTACAGTATATGCTCCCCATGTGATTACGTGGCGACGATATATAGACAATATTTTTTTACTGTGGAAGGAACCAACTGCCCTCCTATTACAATTCATGACTAGAGTTGATCGAACCTCTGGAAGTTTGGGTTCTGCTGGTTCGGCCGAACTTCTGGACAAAGTCCGGTTCGGGACCGGACTTGACCCGAACTTTGTCCCGGACCCCAAACCCCATTGAAATTAATGGGGACCCAAGCTAACAAAGTCCTGACAAGTCCTAGAGGTCTGCAAAAGGAAGGAAAATGGGGGTAAGAGTCAGACAAATGCCCTAGAAAGAAATGGGGATAGGGAAATAACTTAATATAATTTTTAATCTGAAATCACATAAAAAAATAAAAAATGGAGGTGGATGTGGAGTTGGAGGTTGAGGAGGCGGTAAAAGTGGCGGTGGAGGAGGTAGCCAACAATTTTTTTTTTATTTTTGTGCAAGAAATGCACCGCTGGCCGCAAATGTAGTTTTTGGAATTTTTTTTTTAAACCAGCAATGTAGATGCACTTTTTAATTTTGTGCAAGAAACAATAATCTGTCCCTTTAACCCCTTGCCGACCGCCGATCGGCAATTGACGGCGGCAAGGTAGCTCGTGAGCGCAAATCGCCGTCATACGACGGCGGCCGCGCTCACGAGCCTAGTGAGCGCACGCGCGCCGCTGGAGGCGCGCCCGCGCGCTCACTGTGTTCGGGGAGGGCCAGGGAGCGGGTGCGGTGGCTTCGATTGCCGCCGGCTACCCGCGATGGCCCCCTGGAGCGAAGGAACGGAGGTCCGTGTATGTAAACACGGACCTCCGTTCTGTGTGAGGGGGAAGGGCTGTGATCACAGCCTTCCTGTATACGAAGGCTGTGACCACTTCCCTTCCCCAGCTAGGGCAGTCCCCATACAGTTAGAACACGCCCAGGGAACATAGTTAACCCTTAGAGCGCCCCCTGCAGGTTAACCCCTTCACTGCCAATGGCATTTACACAGTAATCAGTGCATTTTTATAGCACTGATCGCTGTATAACTGTCTCTTATACA
>BLSH010205261.1:1808796-1829809 GCA_018402905.1 Glandirana rugosa
ATTTCAACTCGCTTGGGTCTGACATTTCAAGCCCAGGCATTGCTTGAAACCCCACAGGCCCTGGGCTTGGGTCTGAAAAGTTTTTTTCAGGCCCAAGCCCCAAGACCATAAACTAAGGTGCACAACTTATTGACGGTTCCCGTCGGTTAGTTGTTCACAAAGTGACCAAACGGGAATCTTCGGTAGTGTCGGTACGGATGATTACCGTACCGACACTAACCGGTCACGTAGTACACTGTGTCGGAGATATACCCCGACCTCAGTGGCACGACGTACAGTATACGAGAGTCCTATCAAATCCCTCTCCTACGACGACCGAGACACATGCCATTAGTAGGCATGGCTGTGATGGCTTCTAAGGGCAAACCAGTGAAACACTTGTTGATTGGCTGCCCTTGGCAGTTATTCAACACGTGGAATCAAATACCAGAACCCCGAACCCGGACTTTTTTTGAAAAGTCTGGGTTCGGGTCCCGGACACCCCAAAGTTCGTTACGGACCCGAACTTTACAGTCTGGGTTCGCTCAACTTTATTCATGACAGTACTCAATCATAATACACTCAATTTACGTTTCACTATGTCATATAGCACAAAAGAAACCACTTTCCTTGATGTCCTGATCTGTAGGTGAGATGATGGGCATTTGACCAGCGAGCTGTAGCGCAAACCCACGGCAGGAAACCCGCTTCTCCGTGCCCCGAGTTTCCACCCTAAACATTTACTTGACTCGATCCCTTTCGGTCAATATTTAAGAGCTAGACGCAATTGTTCGAATGACTTCCAGAGAAAGGCCAGTATCCTATGTAGTAGGCTCTTGGAACATGGCTACTCCAAATCCTGTCTCAAAAGAGCCTACAAAAAAGTATTCACTCTATCTCGTAAAGATTTACTTGTAACTAAACCTATAAAACCAAAAGCTGACAATACAACTAGGCTTGTCACCACTTATTCAATGGGACACAAACAAATTAAGTGTATCCTGCACAAATACTGGCATTTGCTTACCGTGGACCCCAGTCTGTCCCCTATGTGAAAGATGCACCTGCGGTCACCTTTAGAAGAGCCCCGTCTGTAGGTGACGGGCTGGTGTCTAGTGAGTATCGAACAACCCAGGGCGATATCTGCAGACGACGAGGCACTTACATCTGCGGAGCCTGCAAGTATTGCCAATATATGGATTCACACACAGACATTACCTTACCTAATAAGAGGGCTTTTCTCCCCAAACACTTTGCAAATTGTAGAACTCCCAGCATGGTATACCTGCTGTCTTGCGAGTGCGGGTGTTACTACATCGGGAAAACTATAAACGAATTCTGGAGATGGATTTATCAACATCTGACTAGTATCTCCAAACATGATCCCGATACAACTATAGGTCGACATATGGCTTTAGCTCACAATACCTCCACCCCCAAAACTTATTTTTTGGCATTGGACCGTATCCACCTCACCTCCCACAGAGGAGACATCAATAAGCATCTCCTCCAGTGTGAGCTGAGGTGGATACATTCCTTACAGGCAACATCTGCCCCCGGTCTCAATGAGGCTTTCAACTTTAAACCCTTTCTCCCTGGTTTTACATCTGGTGGCTGTGAATTGAATTAATGACATCTCTAAAAATATTTACACATCCTTAAGATACCACTCATTTATGGCCCATTATCTGATGTACAGCACTTCAGATATCCTCATTCCAATCAAAAAAAAAAAAAAACATTTTCCTCTCTCTCCGTTTCCATTATTTCATCTCCATCATGGTTTAATGCAGTTACACTCTTTATTATATTTTTTCCTTTTTTGTACATTTTTAAGTATAACTTTCTCCTTTCACTATTCACATCATGGTGTTTTAATTTGTGTTTATGTAGATGTATACTCAATCGTCATGTATAATTTATGTTAACCAACTGTCTATTTATCTGTACCCCCTCTGTTTCATATCCCCTTTCCCCCTCTGCTATCAGGTGTGTCTATGGCTGTCATGCCTGCCCCATTGATCTGTGCAGTTGCAGCGCCCCATCAGCCACACGGTGTCCCGGCGCACCTCCCTCGTGAAGCTACATTCCACCAGGCCGGTAAGCTCCGGTCCTTGGGTGTGCCTTGAGCTACATGCTCTCTGCCTTTTTGGAGCAATCTAGCCACAGGTGGATACTTAGGGCAGCACAGTGGTGTAGTGGCTAACACTCTTGCCTAGCAGCAAAAGGGTTGCTGGTTTGAATCCTAACCATGACACTACCTGCATGGAGTTTGGATGTTCTCCCCGTGCCTGCGTGGGTTTCCTCTGGGAACTCCAGTTTCCTCCCACACTCCAAAGACCTGCTGGTAGGTTAATTAGATCCTCTCTAAGTTGGCCCTAGTATATGAATGTAAGTTAGGGACCTTAGATTGTAAGCTCCTTGAGGGTAGGGGCTGATGTGAATGTACAATATATATGTAAATATATGTAAAGTGCTGCGTAAATTGATGGTGCTATATAAGTACCTATAAATAATAAATAAATACTGCGTATGCATCTGGGTTCTCTCCCGCCGGTGATGTGCCGATGCGTGATGTCAACCTGCCCAATGGGCGGGGCTATGCCATGCGCCTGCTTGTCAGAGAGCCATCCGGCATTCAGCTGGAGGAGCTTTATCACTCCTCCAATTGTTGGACGGCTGGCACTGCCCCCTCCACTAGGATTGGCTCCCTATGGAGGCACCACATCATAAAAGGTTGGCCCACAGTAATGTCCATCCTTGCCTGAGCATGGTATCAGCATGGATGTGACCACATTTCATCCCTGATCAGGTACATACTGCTAGTTTTGGAACAGTGAGGGCACTGGCCTCTTATCCTGATACTGCTAAAAGAACAGTACAGACCTGTGCCATTAGTGGGCCATGTTTATTTTATTGTAACAACTTTACTTCTGATGGGTGAGTCCTCAGCATAGCCCCTTCCTGTAAGCCTTTACAGCCCTTCTATAGGTATTCTGGCAGGTGAACTTGTGGACCAAGTCGGCCAAGTTGCTGGCCCACCCAGACTCTACCATATCCAGGCTCAACAGAGGAATTTTACGATCAACTTCTTAAAGTGAGTCTATCTATCTATCTTACAAATGTTACGTTTTTTAATATATTGGGGTAAGTATTGTCAGCGCGGCCATCTTCAGTGTGGGCATCTGAAGCTGCAGTGTCCTTCTTCCTGGATTCCATGCATGCTGGCTACTAAGCATGCACCTGCTGATCTTCACCTGTGCAGTGTAGTTCAATTTTGGTCAGCTTGACATGGCACAGCTCCAGTAACATTTGACATTGGCTTTTATGGAAATCTTGGTCAGCTTGACTTGGTACTGGAGCAGTGCCATGTCAAGCTGACCAAGACTTCCCATAAATGCCAATGTTAAATGTTACTAGAGCCGTGCCATGTCAAGCTGACCAAGATTTTCCATAGATGCAAATGTTACGGGATCAGTGCCATGTCAAGCCGACCAAGATCTCCCAGGAGCCAATGCAAAATCAAAAATGACGTACGGTGCCACAGCCCCTAAAGGAGGAAGTGAAATTAGATATAGGCATAAATCGAGTAAGTGAACAGAAAAAAAAAAAAAAAATTGCCAATTAATTTTAAGGCCCCATACACATGGGTGTATTAAATAAATTAGCTGTAACGTCGGGCTCAACGTCAGGGAAAAGTTTTGTTTAAAAAAACATTCCCCTGCTATTTTTTAACCTGAAAACGCCGATGCTAAAAACGCCGGTTAACGTCGCTGCGGCGTTAATGCGCGCTAGTGAGGGTTAGTGATCGTTTTGCCAGCTCAGCGTCAAAACGCCATAACACTACAGCCTCCGAACGTGCTGGATGTGAGTTCTGCTCTCAGCTCACTAACGTCGACACTATCTACAGCTCAAAAACGTCAGTGTTTCTATGGGGCCATTGAATAACATGGAGAGCTACAAAAAAACTCTCAAAAACACGGCGGTAAAAAATGTTCGTGTGTATGAGGCCTAGTGCTGCATGGTGAGGAGTGAAAAATGTGGGTGGAACTCCGCTTTAAGTCAGCAAGGGTTGAACCCCAAACCACTGATTCTGATGCCTCCTCCATCTCAGAAGGCCAGCACCACAATAATTCAAGTGATAGCTAATATTAGCAAAAGCTCACAAGTGATCTCCACAAAACGCAACCAAAATCAGCAACCATAAAGAAAGTGATATTACATGTAATTGTGCGTTCAACCACTTCCCGCACGCAGTATGCAGAATGAAGGCAAGTGGTTCAGTTATCCTGACTGGGCGTCATATGACGTCCAGCAGGATAACAAGCCAGCGCCCCGCAGGGGCGCGCAGCATGGCGACCGGGGGTGTGTCAGTATTACACATCGCATCTCTGATCTTGGTAAAGGGCCTCTGACAGAGGCTCTTTACCATGTGATCAGCTGTGTTCAATCACAATGTAAATAGGAAGGACTGTTTATCGGCTTTTTCTCCACTCTCGCTGGCAGTAAGTGGAGGAGAGCCGATAGGCTGCTCTCCTAATGGGGGGGGGGGTCTGCACTGATTGATTATCAGTGCCCAAGGATGTCCACCCAGAACCACCAGGGATGCCCACCCATGGCCACCAGGGATGCCCACCCATGGCCACCAGGGATGCCAATCAATGCCCAATAGGGATGGCACTCAGTGCCCATCAGTGATGCCTGCCATTGCCAATTGATCAGTGCTGCCTAACAGTGCCACTTATCAGTGCTGACCATCAGCGCCTATCAGTGCCCACCAGTGCAACATATCAGTGCCACTTATCATTGCCCTTCAGTGCCACCTAACAGTGCCCATCAGTGCTGCATATAAGTGCCTCATCATCAGTACTGCCTCATCAGTGCCAATCAGTACTGCCTCATTAGTGCCCGTCAATGCAGCCTCCTCAGTGCCCACCAGTGAAGTAGAAAATTTACTTATTTACAAAGTTTTTTAACAGAAGCAAAGAAAAACATGTTTTTTTTTTTTAATTTTTGGTATTTTTTATTTGTAGCGCAAAAAATAAAAACCCCAGTGGTGATCCAATACCACCAAAAGAAATCTCTATATGTGGGAAAAAAATTATAAAAATGTTGTTTGGGTACAGTGTTGCATGACTGCGCAATTGTCATTCAAAATGCGACAGCGCTGAAAGCTGAAAATTGGTCTGGGCGGAAAGTGGGGAAAGGGCCCAGTATTGAAGTGGTTAAAAAAAACAAAGAAGGCAACACCAGGAAGTATATCTCATCAAAAATGCAGTGTGATGCATAAAAAAATTCTTGTCAATGCAGGAGTGATAACATGTACACCGTGGTGTGAGCCCAGCCTTATTGCGCATTACCACCCTGAAACCTTTAAATAATAAACCTGTATCCAGACAGGAGGCCTGGACAAGGCTTACCCTGCACAGCTGGCATCGCCAGGTCTAAATAGTTTGAAGATAATAATGCATTAGTATTATTTAGTAGTAATAGCATAATTGCCATTATTATTTTTATTATTCATATTTTGATGATTATTCAGCCAGTCCATGGCTACTGTACATCTCTGTTAAGTTTATATTATAATCTATAAAGTGCTGATACACAGCAAGGCTCATTTTAATTGAGCAGTACCAAAAATAAAATCTATTAAAGTTCACAGCCCTGTGTCAAACATGCTGCGATCAGCAAAAGAAAGAATGCTTTGTACTTTTAATTGTTCTTTTATCATTTTAAATTGCACATTTACTTGGCAGAATGCAGTTCAGAAAGTTTACTAACACGCCATACAGCAAACATATCTGTTAATTACTTATAACATAAAAATAAAGCATCCGAAAGTTCATAAGTGAAGCTGTCTATATATTGGTTTAGAGAAGGTAGGCAAATAGCTGTTAAATGTGCTAGTGAGAAAACCGCAGCATAGGTGAGAAAGTCATAACGAGTGGTAAAACGTTTCTCGAGAGTATTTGCAAGGTCCTTCTGTGTAGAGCTAAATTTACAGATTATTTTTTCTTGCAATATATCTGTCTGCAGGAGCATTCAGGTGAATTCCAAGCACACCTTATAAGAGACACTGTTATTTTTCCCATTTATAGTGAAGTGGTTGTATTTTCTGATAGCTCTGTGTTCAGTATATTTTTTAATTAACTCATATTGAACAGTTCCTGTAGCAGATTCCATGCCTTGGCAAAAATAGAAAAGGCAAAATTGAATAAATGCGTGAGTAAAAAAGAGGTTTATTCACCTGGTCTGTGCAAGGATTTTGCACAGAAAGTTAATTTTCCTCCTCTTCTGGCAGTCCCCCCACTGGCACTTCACACTCCTCCTTTGGTCACCTCCTGTACAAGTCAGGTACTAAGGAGGCACCTTTGTGCATGCTTGTCCTCGAGAAGGACTGTGTGCATCCATAGACAAACACAGCACTGGTAAGCACACCCCTGCTCCCTCCTTACCAGAGTTTGACTGACAGCAACAGGAACTTATGGCTATGCTGCCCTCAGTTTCTCCAGTGAACACAGGAAGTGAAGAGGAGCAGAGCTAGAGCTGGAGACAGTGGTGGAGCAGTGATGTGGAGCCAGTTATGTGTTTAGGGACAGAGGGGGACAGGACAGGTAGTGAGGCTTTTAACCTTAACCACTTGCTTACTGGGCACTTAAAGCCCCCTCCTGCCCAGGCCAGTTTTCAGCTTTCAGTACTGTCACTCTTTGAATGACAATTGCATGGCTATGCAACACTGTACCCAAATGGAATTTTTATCATTTTTTTCCACAAATAGAGCTTTCTTTTGGTGGTATTTCATCACTGCTGGGTTTTTTATTGTTTGCTAAAAAAATGAAAAAAGACAGAAAATTTTGAAAAAAAAAAGTTTCATAGTTTGTTATAAAAATTTGAAAACAGGTAATTTTTCTCCTTCATTGATGTGCGCTGATGAGGCTGCACTGATGGGAACTGATAGGCTCCACCGATGGGCACTGTTACGCTTCACTGATGGGCACTGATAGTTTCTGCTGATGGGCACTGATAGGCTGCACTGATAAGCACTAATAAGGCAGCAGTAATGGGCACTCATAGGTGGCACTGATAAGCACTGATGAGGCGGCACTGATGGGCACTGCTAGGTGGCACTGATAGTGGGCACTGATGGTTGGCCCTGATGGGTGGCACTGTTAGGTGGCACTGAAGGGCACTGATAGGTGGCACTGATAAGCAGCACTGATAGGTGACACTGATGGGCAATGGTAGGTGACACTGATAGGCAGCACTGATCGGTGGCACTGATGATGAGGCACTGATAGGCATTGATTGGCAGCACTGGTGAGCATTGATAGGTGGCACTGTGGGCACTGGTACGTGGCATGGTGGGCACTGGTAGGTGGCACTGGTGAGTACTAATAGGTGGCACTGGTGAGTAGTGATAGGTGGCACTGGTGGGCACAGGTGAGCAGCCACAGTTCTCTGTGTGATGGACCGACGTCCCTCTGACAGAAGAGGGTGATCGGCTCTTGTTTCCCTTCACGCCGACAAAAAAATACCGATCACCCTCTTCTGTTTACATCACATGATCAACTGTCATTGGCTGAAAGCTGATCACGTGGTAAGGGGCCGGGATCTCATAGACTCGGTAATCACAGAACGCGCCGCATGCGGCCCGCAGGGACGCACTGACAGCGCATGCTCGGGAGGACGTCCATGGACGCCCTCCCGGCAATTAAGTCCGTCTTTCGGCTATAGTGTGGGTGGGAAAGGGTTAAAGTAGAACTATAGGCAAAACTTTTTTTTTCATTTGGATAAAAAAAGGGAGGGTTATAAGCCCTGTTAAATTATTTTTCGCCATCTGTGTCTGATTGCAGAGATTTCCCATCACTTCCTGTCCCATAGCCAAACAGGAAGAGAAAGGAAATCTCTGCAAATTAAAGGAATTTCTTGGGGACACCCAGGTCACCAGAACTAGTGTCCCCATTGGAAGATTTTCTCTCTATTACTTTTCTGGGGAAAACCCATAAGTTGAGATTTTCTTTTACTTTCTTTCACTTTCAGTGATAATGGTAAACAGGACAGGGTGAATCCACTTCCGGACCACCCACTGTATATATATGTCATTACTTTGATGTTATATACAGCGGCTATGGCAGCAGCTAGCTGCCATAACCCCGGTATTTTTTTACACAGTGGGCAATCCTCTTTCACATAAAAGTGGTCCAGGCTGCAGGTTCGTCACAGGATCACGTTTAAGGGCAGTGGGAGAGGAATCCCCACCGCTTCCCAGACGTTTTCCCTGCTTAACGAAGCCGTCGGTTGTGGCAAAAACGGTCCAAGCTGTGGAGTGATGAGTAGGAAGGGCAAGATTGCCCCCACTCGACTTTATGCCCTTGGAGGATCAGAGTAATGTCTGACGTCACTTCCACCTCCAGGCCTTAAAGGGCCTTTTTTGTGTGTGTACAGTAAATGTAAAATTACAATTTTTTTTTTTTTTTTGCTTTTAAGTGTAAATGTGAGATCTGGGGTCTTTTTTTATATTACAAGGGATGTTTGCATTGCTTGTAATAGGAATAAAAGAGATTAAACTTTTTTTAAAGGGACAGTGTAGAAATAAAAAATAAAAAGTATAATAATATTAAAATAAATAAGAAAAAAGAAAAAAAATTAAAGCACCTCATGCTTCCGAACTCATGCGCAGAAGCGAACGCATACGTAAGTCAGGCCCACATATGTTCAAGCCACACATGTGAGGTATCACCGCGATGGTTAGAGCAAGAGCAATAAGTATAGCACTAGACCTACTCTGTAACTCTGAACAGGTAACCTGTAAAAATGTTTAAAGTGTTGCCTACAGAGATTTTTAAGTTCTGTAGTTTGCCATTCCACAAGCATGCGCAATTTTGAAGCATGATATGATACGTATCTACAGTATTTAGTTGGCATAACATCATCTTTCACATTATACAAAAAATGGGCTAACTTTACTGTTTTGTTTTTATTTTAATTCATGAAACTGTATTTTTTCCAAACAAATTGCATTGGAAACACTGCTGTGCAAATACAGTTGTGCTCATAAGTTTACATACCCTGGCAGAACTTATGATTTCTTGGCCATTTTTCAGAGAATATGAATGAGAGCACAAAAACTTTTCTTTCACTCATGGGTAGTTTTTGGCTGAAGCCATTTATTGTCAATCAACTGTGTTTACTCTTTTTAAATCATAATGACAACAGAAACTATCCAAATGACCCTGATCAAAAATTTACATACCCCAGTTCTTAATACCATGTATTGCCCCCCTTTAACATCAATGACAGCCTGAAGTCTTTTGTGGTATTTGTGGATGAGGCTCTTTATTTTCTCAGATGGTAAAGCTGCCCATTTCTCTTGGCAAAAAGCCTCCAGTTCCTGAACATTTTTGGGCTGTCTTGCATGAACTGCACGTTTGAGATCTCCCCAGAGTGGCTCAATGATATTGAGGTCAGGAGACCGA
Organism: Glandirana rugosa; assembly: GCA_018402905.1. Classification (NCBI taxonomy): domain Eukaryota; kingdom Metazoa; phylum Chordata; class Amphibia; order Anura; family Ranidae; genus Glandirana; species Glandirana rugosa. The sequence continues at coordinate 1,818,252 of BLSH010205261.1, forward strand.
GATGGCCACTCCAGAACCTTCATTTTATTCTGCTGTAGCCAATGACTGGTCGACTTGGCCTTGTGTTTTGGATCATTGTCATGTTGGAATGTCCAAGTACGTCCCATGCACAGCTTCCTGGCTGATGAATGCAAATGTTTCTCCAGTATTTTTTGATAACACACTGCATTCATCTTGCCATCAATTTTGACCAAATTTCCTGTGCCTTTGTAGCTCCCCCATCCTCAAAACATCTGCAATCCACCTCCATGTTTCACATGACATGTTGACTCCTCTCCAAATGTAGAGTTTATGGTTGTGGCCAAAAAGCTCAATTTTGGTCTCATCACTCCAAATGACTTTGTGCCAGAAGGTTTGAGGCTTGTCTCTGTGCTGTTTGGAATATTGTAAGCGGGATACTTTGTGGCATTTGCGTATTAATTGCTTTCTACTCGTGACTCGACCATGCAGCCCATCTTTCTTCAAGTGCCTCCTTATTGTGCATCTTGAAACAGCCACGCCACATGTTTTCAGAGAGTCCTGAAGTTATTTGTGGGTTTTTCTTTGCATCCCTAACAATTTTCCTGGCAGTTGTGGCCGAAATTTTAGTTGGTCTACCTGACCGTGGTTTGGATTCAACAGAACCCCTCATTTTCCAATTCTTGATTAGAATTTGAACACTACTGATTGGCATTCTTAATTCCTTGGATATCTTTTTATATGCCTTTCCTGTTTTGTACAGTTCAACTACCTTTTCCCGCAGATCCTTTCTTTTCTTTTGCTTTCCCCATGACTCAGAATCCAGAAACGTCAGTGCAGCACTGGATGAAAGATGCAAGGGTCTGTCAGAAGTCCAGAAACTCATTGACCTTTTATACACAGTTTGGCAGTTTAGCGGGATACAACATAGCATAGGTAACTTCATATCTCCTTAGTCTTTTTTTGATATCCATAAACCTTGCCCGCCTGCGCTGCAGTTCTGCAGAGAAGTCGGAATAAAGTGATATCAGGGTATTGTCTATCTTCATGGCTTCACCTTTGGTCCAGACCAAGTAAAACGGCGCGTATCTATCCTTGAAGTTTAAGAATTTAAACAGAAATGGTCTGGGGAGGCCTAGCAGGTACGTGATGTGTGCATTCAACTGCGAACATAGGGGAAAATGCGTCCTTGACGAACGTTTCAGTTAGCCAGTGCTCAATGAAGGCAACAGGGTTCTTGCCCTCAGCCCTTTCAGGGACACCCACTGCCCATACATTGTTCCTCCTGAGTCTATTTTCCATGTCCTCTAAACGCATGGCATGGTTGGAGGACGCAGTTTATACTTGGCGCAGCTCATGCTGTAATGGCGCTATATTGTCCTACATATTACTCACGCGGTCCTCTAGGGCTGCTGTGAGGTCTCTCAATTTTTGCATGTCCTGCCGGATCAAGGTAACTTCTAGTTTCACCCCTTTAATTTCTGCAGTGAGGTTAGTGAGGTTTGTAGTGCAGGAGGAAACTGCAGTGAAGATCTCCCTTAGAGTTGGCTCAGGGTCTTGTGTGACAAGCATGCTGTGATCAACATTGCGAGGTAGGGAAGCAGGTGTACTTACTGTGTCCCAGAGATGTTCAGCCGGGTCTTCTGGCCATGGTGTCTCTGCCTCAGCATCTGCATGTGGAGCACAGGGAGCTGGCGCTGAGCTCTTGTGGGACTTAGCAGGGGTGTCCTTATGCCGTGTCTTAGCAAAGAGTTTTTGGGCTGCCTCCTTAGCCGATCTTGGGCCACATGGTCCAGTTCCACAAGCTGCTCTTTGCTCCGCTTGGACATGGCGTAGGTGGCTGCAAAAAGTGTCTATCGGTAGCTGGCAAGCCACTGAGCTCCGCTGTCAGTCACAGCTGTGAAGGCAATGCAGGAGAGGGGAAATATCAGGAGGATTCTCAGGATTCCCAGGGGAGAGCTCTCTCAGTGCTGCCTACCTCATGAGCTACAAACCACGCCCCCCTTGCCCCTTATTCAGTTATCATCACACCACTACAGTCTTCTGGAGTCTGACCAATGACAGTCAATGACAGCCAATAGGAAGCCTCCATGCCACTCAGAACACCCCAAGAAGGACACTCCCACTCTGCAATACAAAATATACCTAATTATATAATATACAGAATTTTATAGAATTAGGCTATTAGCGGGGCAGGGTGTAAATTTTAGTTGAGTGGTAAGGCCAAACATAAGCTTTACATATCAGACATGATATTATAGATCAGCGGTTTCTAACCTTGGGTCCATGGATCCCTACGTGGTTACATTCACTATACAGCCCTCCCCTTGTCCCAATCAATGATTTCCCAAGAAAGAGATTACTCACACCCTGCCATGTAGGCTCCATGCACACTGGATGCTCTCTGGGCATCAGATTTTAGTGGCAGGAGACGCTGCTTAGAAAACGTTCTTTAAGCAGCGTTTTGTAAGCAGCGTTTATTGGTGTTTACCGGCGTCAGCATTTTTGAGCTTTTTTTTTTTAACTACATTAGCTTCCATTGACTACAAAAAACGCTGGACGCTGATAAACATCCGTTTAGCGACGTTTATGAGAATTTATCAGCGTTTAGCGGCATCCAGTGTTTTTGTGGTCAGAAAAATGACTCCTGGACTCCAATTTAGGGCGTTCAGAAAACAGCCCAAAAACGCCACTGCTGTTAAATGACAATAAACGTCCATGTGTGCATGGACACATAGGATAACATAAAGGGGCGTTTTTGGGCTGTTAAAAAAATGCACAAACTACCAAAAACGGACGTTTATCAGCTTCAGTGTGCATGAAGCCTAAGCGTCTCTTGACTTGATGTTGGCTCAAGTTTACCATTTTAATTTGTATCATCATTCTCTGCCGAACTGCCATCATGTGCTACTCCATAATAGCAAGTGCTAATTCCCATTTTCTAGTAGTAGTAGAAGCAGTATGCGTGAAAAGGAGTGAGTTTTTTGTTAAGAGTGTTTACTTTAGTAAAACTTTTTGTATATTATATGTGAGAGGCACTCAAGTTTCAGTTAAAGTACATTGCATGCAAAGTTGTATTTATGTGAATATTTCTGGGGAGGAGGTGCATAGCTTTCATTAGACTCTTAAAGGGGTCTATGACTCAAAAAAGATAAAGAACCACTGCCGAAGAGACTAAAATTATAAGCAGACATTTGCATATATTTATAGATCATTGTCTATGTGATACAGTTTCAGGGCTATGGAGGGTTTCGGTAGGCAAGTTAGTTAACTTGCATGCATTTTCAAGAAACTACTATGTCGAGTTTCTCTTCTTACATTTAAAATAGTAAGGTCACTCCATTGCCACATCTGTAGGTTTATGACACAAAAAGAAAACCAAGGGGGAGTTTTTGGTTCGGACTTTGAAGGCAAACTGGACTGCATTATTTATATAAAATCCATAATTTAATTAATGGTTTAAAGGTTAAAAGACACATATACCGAAAACAAAAATCAGCTAAAAGCATGTATAATCACATATATGGCTGACAGAAGCCAAAAGGTAAGTGTACAATATTGTTACATGATAAAGAGTGAGTGAACCCTTGTGGGTGAGGTGAATGTGCTTTTGTATCCATATATATTGCGGCAGAGCTTTGCCCTGCCAGGGTTTAGTGAGAGGGGATGGTCCAGGATTCTCAACCTGGCAGGTTGAGGGGCTCCAGAGGCTATGCACTGTTAAGAGGAAACTGGCTTATCAGTTTCCTCATTTTCTAAAGTCCACTTCGGGATCTAGAGCCTGGGGATTTTGTAGAGATCCGGGTGGGATGAAATCCCCAGCCCTGAGTCTGGATTTTGTGGCCTACCAGGACACTGATTGTCCAGCTGGGTGGAGACCTGTTAAGAGAAGACAGGACAAGGCTACGTTGTCACACATTAGGAGACAGCGCCAGAGAGAGAGAGACAGGGGTCTCCAGGGGTCTAAAGGCTGCAGGACGCAGTCTGGTCATCCACATCTGCAAGGAGGCAGAGGTGACCCATGATCGCGCAGTGGCCGATCGCTTGTCAGGCAGGAGGGCTACTGAACCATATAGCTAGGAGAGCTATTAAACGCTAATAAGCCATGAGGGCTAGGATGTCGTTATAGCCAGGAGAGCTACTGAACATTAATGAGCCAGGAGGCTGAAGGTTTGCTTTTGTACAGTGATGGTGGAACCCCCTGTGTGGAAAACCCTGTGATTTCTGTTTTCTTTGAACTTTTCTTTTGATAAACATGGGCTACCATGTCCTCAAACAAAGATCCTGGCTCCAAATGCACCTACCACAAGAGCTAAAGACCCCCCATGTCACAATTTATACATGCAAACCTTCTCATGTTATTACTTATATTGTATTTTGAGTTTTGTATAAAAGGCATTTTGCTAATATATTATATTTTCCATTCATGTAGTGATACCCGTTTATCTCCCCCCCGTGTGTCCTGAGGAAGCGGACCAGCGAAGCACATTGACCCACAAGGGTTCACTCACTCGTTATCATGTAACAATACAATAACTTACCTTTTGGCTTCTGCCAGCCATTTACTGCATATATGTTATCATATACAGGTGGTCCCCTAGTTACAAACATCTGACTTACAAACGACTCCTACTTACAAACGGAGGGAGACAACAGGAATTGAGAGGAAATCTTCCCCTAGGAAGGGAAATTCACTCCTGCAAGAGTTATTATGGCAAAAAGGGGTCTCCACTGATGCTTTATCACCAAGGTTTGTTTCCACAACAACCCAAAATTTTCAGAATCCAATTATCATTGGGACAGGAAGTGAGGTGAAATCTTCTGAACAGAAACAGACAGCAAAAGAAACATTACAGGGTGTTATCCCTTCCCTATGCTATCCAAAATGCTTAAAAATAGTTTTTTTTGGCTGGAGCTACACTTAAAAAATGTACCTGTTCCGACAAACAAATTCAACTTATGAACAAACCTACAGTCCCTATCTTGTTTGTAACCCGGGGACCGCCTGTATGCTTTTAGCTGATTTTTGTTTTTTCTATATGTGTCTTTTAACCTTTTTCATTAATAAAATATGGTTTTTATATAAAAATGCAGTCCAGTTTGCCTTTAAAGTCCAAACTAAAAACTTTCCTTTCATTTTCTTTTTGTGTCTTCTTTGATTTAGTAATCTGGTGACATTGCTTCACACATAATCTAGCCAAGTGCTGATAAGACCTAGGAGGTTGAAACAGTGGTATAAGAAATAAAAAGATAAAAATCCCTCCACAAAAAAATCTTACAACATTATTTTATCCACTATAAAAAAAGTACACAAATAATCTTGCACACTGTTAGCCCCCATTTAGCCTAAGGCTGGGTTCACGTTATCCGACAAAAAACGGTCCAACTTTGATCCTACTTTGCTGTGCGATTTATGGTCCTACATAGGGTCAAAGTCGGACCGTTTGTCTGTGAACAGGAATCCGACTTTGATCCCGACAATGCCAGGCACCTTGTGCTCTGGGGATCATGAAGGGGAACTCCACGCCAAATTAAAAAAAAAATGTCATGGAGTCCCCCTCCAGGAGCATACCAGGCCCTTTGGTCTGGTATGGATTTTAAGGGGAACCCCACGCCGAAAAAACAGCATGGGGTCCCCCCCAAAATCCATACCAGACCCTGATCCAAGCACGCAGCCCGGCAGGCCAGGAAAGGGGGTGGGGATGAGCAAACACCCCCCTCCCTCCTGGACCACACCAGGTCATGTGCCCTCAACATGGGGAGTATGGGTGCTTCGGGGCAGGGGGGGCTCTGCGCCCCCCACCCCAAAGCACCTTGTCCCCATGTTGATGAGGACAAGGGCCTCTTCCCGACAACCCTGGCCAGTGGTTCTAGGGGTCTGCGGGCGGGGACTTATCGGAATCTGGAAGCCCCCTTTAACAAGGGGGCCCCCAGATGCCGGCCCCCCACCCTATCTAAATGAGTATGGGGTACATCGTACCCCTACCCATTTACCTGGAAAAAAAAGTGTACCAAAAAAACACACTACACAGGGTTTTAAAATATTTTATTAAATCAGCTCCGGCGTCTTCTTTTCTTCGACTCTTTTGCGGGGTCTTCCATCTTCTGAGGGGTCTTCTTTCTTCTCCTGCTCTGCGGCGTCTTCTGCTCTTTTGCCGGTCTTCTCCGCTGTCCTCTTCCCTCTCTTCTTCTGCCCATGTTGACACGACGCGATCTCCTTCACGAATGCCCTCTCCGCTGTGTGCTGTGCCTTATATTGGCATGGGGCGTGGCCACCAAATGACATCACCCGGAGGCCCCACCCCCATGTGATGTCACATCCTGGGGAGGAGCTGTGACATCATATGGGGGTGGGGCCTCCGTGTGATGTCATCTGGTGGCCACGCCCCATGCCAATATAAAGCACAGCACACAGCGGAGAGGGCATTCGTGAAGGAGATTGCGTCGTGTCAACATGGGAAGAAGAAGAAGGAGAAGAAGAGAGGAAGAACAGAGGGAAGGAGACAGCGGAGAAGACCGGCAAAAGAGCAGAAGACGCCGCAGAGAAGAAGAAAGAAGACCCCTCAGAAGATGGAAGACCCCCCAAAAGAGCCGAAGAAAGAAGAGCCAGAGAGGGGAGAAGACCGCCGGAGCAGATTTAATAAAATATTTTAAAAAGCTGTGTGGTGTTTTTTTTGTACATATTTCTTTCCAGGTAAATGGGTAGGGGTACATCCCATTTACCTGGAAAGAAATATGTACAAAAAAAAACCACACAGCTTTTTAAAATATGTACCCCATACTCATTTACATAGGGTGGGGGGCCGGCATCTGGGGGCCCCCTTGTTAAGGGGGCTTCCAGATTCCGATAAGTCCCCGCCCGCAGACCCCAACAACCAACGGCCAGGGTTGTCGGGAAGAGGCCCTTGTCCTCATCAACATGGGGGCAAGGTGCTTTGGGGTAGGGGGCGCAGAGCCCCCCCTGCCCCAAAGCACCCATACTCCCCATGTTGAGGGCACACGGCCTGGTATGGTCCAGGAAGGGGGGGCACTCGCTTGTCCCCACCCCCTTTCCTGGCCTGCCGGGCTGCGTGCTCGGATAAGGGTCTGGTATGGATTTTGGGGGGAACCCCACGCCGTTTTTTCCGCATGGGGTTCCCCTTAAAATCCATACCAGACCAAAGGGCCGACTTTGAAAAACACAAGTGGGAGCAGATAAGACGGCTCTCATAGGGTATCATTGTTTTTATGATGTAATGCAACTTGTGCTCTTCATGTCGGTCCGAGAATCGGACTAGTGTGAACCCAGCCTTAGACTCCAGCATTTAGGTGCAAGAGGAAGACACCAGTACACCCTCCAGACCCTCTTCCAGCAGCCTGTACAACTCTATGAGAGGCTGAAAGTTGCTGCAGCCAGATGGGGCTGGATGGGACACTGAGTGTTACTAAAGTTTAGGTCAGTATACGCCCCAGAAACGAATGCTCAGAGCGTAAGCACTCTGCATTCTCAGCATTCATCCCTGATTACAGAAGACCCAGCTGCACCATCCAGCCCTGGCATTTAGGTGCAGGAGGAAAGCACATGTGCACCAAGACCCTCTTCCAGCAGCCTGTACAACTCTGAGAGGCTGAACGTTGCTGCAGCCAGATGGGGCTGGATGGGACACTGTGTGTTACTAAAGTTTAGGACAGTATGCGCCCCAGAAACGAATGCTCAGAGCGCAAGCAGTCTGCATTCTGAGCATTCATCCTTGATCACAGAAGACCCAGCTGCACCATCCATCCCCAGCATTTAGGCGCAGGAGGAAAGCACAGGTGCTCCCTCTAGACCCTCTACCGGCAGCCTGCACAACTCTATGAGAGCATGAAATCTGTTGTAGCTGGATGGGGCTGGGCAGGCCACTTAGTGCTACTAACATTTAAGGCAGTATGCCACCAGGAACCAGTACTCACAATGCAAGCAGTCTGCGTTCCAAGCATTCCCTGGGTACATACTAATCTAAACATTAGTATCACTGAGTACACCATCCTGAGTTTTCCAGGCTGCTGGCAATGGGATGGACTTGGATGGGACACTGAGGGGTTGATTTAATAAAGTTTGAAAGAGCAAAAATTGGTGCAGCCCTGCACATAAACCAATCACCTTCACGGTTTTATTGTCAAAGCTTGATTGAACAAGCTGAGGTTAGAAGCTGATTGGCTAGCATGCACAGCTGCACCAGTTTTTGCACTCTCCAGCTTTAGTAAATCAACCCCTGAGTGTTACTAAAGATTAGGTCAGTATGCGTTCCAGAAAAGAATGCTTAGAGCACAAGCAGTCTGCATTCTGAACATTTATCCCTGGTCACAGAAGACCTAGGTGCACCGTCCAGCCCCGGCATTTAGGCACATGAGGAAAGCTCAGGTGCACCCTCTAGACCCTCTACCGGTAGCCTGTACAAGTCACCATAATGAGTTTTCCAAGCTACTGGAAGGGCCCCAAATGAGGTCTCTCCCACAACAGAAGTGAATAAGTAAGAGCTCCGCAGGATCCTCAATCAGGTTGAATCACCGTTTGTGAGAGCTGATCCGTTAATTACTACTTATGATAAAACTAATATTACAATGTTATGTTTCATTACATGAATACAAAAACTAAATGAACTCAATATGGCTTCAGTTGTTGAAAGCAACATATAGTTATCTACTCTACATTGACTGCCTTCTTTATATCTGCTTTATAGCCGAATATGTATATATTTTAATCATAGCATTGGAACAAAAAAATAAATGCATTTAGATTCTTTTATCAGAGAACGTGAGGAAAGGAGCGTGTGATTTGGACTAGCAGGTGGCAAGAATTGTACAGTTAAAAGGTACTTGATTATAGGTCTACACAAGCAGAAAATTGCAAGCAAATGATAGCGCTTCAAAATGCCAAGATCTAATTGAGATGAGTGATTATGCGTTTTTTTCCCCCCTCCTCCGCCCGTCCACTCTTTGGGACCGATTCTTCAAGTGTTCTCTGAACACCGCTTGGAATTTTACACATTCGCTTTGATCAACATAACTGCAATTTACTGGGTAAACCTATTTTCTGCGCCAAAAGATTTCAGAGTATCGCGTCCTTTCCCTGTTGGCTGCATGTCTTTACGCCTGTGTGTGGTAAGGCATAGAGTGGAAGAGCAGAGATGTTTACCACAGTGATGTTTAAATTGCTTAGCATGATATGAAATGATGCGAGAGGGCAACATAATTTACTATTTCTACCTGAACTACCCCATTCTGTACTGTACTAAGAAGCTGCTACGTTTGTAATCAAGTAGTTAAATGAGGTTTCCAAGTTCCCCATTAAAGCTCTATGTAAACTCAACATTTTTAGTATGTTTATTTGTAATATGTTTAGCATCATATCCCATAGTACATAGTGTTCTTAAGGAAATATTTTTTTTGAGAACAATTGCAAAGTGTCTTACCTGGAGATCCTGCCAGGAAAACTATTTATTTGTATGCTGACAGACAATGTTAACCACTTGCTGATCAGTCCTTTCTGGAACTCTTTGTTTACAAGTTTAAATAATAGAAAATTACTTAGAACCCTGAAACATTATGTTCACTTTTTTAGCATAGACCCTAGAGAATAAAATGGCGATTATTGCAATATTTTATGTCACACCATATTTGTGTAGCGGTCTTTCAAACACAATTTTTTTTTTATAAAATACACTTTAATGAATTTAAAAAAGCAAACACAACAGTTACCCAATTTTTTTTGTATAATGTAAAAGATGTTGTAACACTGAGTGAATAGATACCCAACACGTCATGCTTTAAAATTGCGCACGCTCGTGGAATGGCGACAAACTACGGTACTTAAAAATCTCCATAGGCGACGCTGTAAACATTTTTATGGGTGAGTTACAGAGGAGGTCTTGCACTAGAATTATTGCTCTCACTCTAACGCTCTTGGTAATACCTCAAGTGTGTGGTTTAAACTCGGTTTACATATGCGTGCGCCACTTACGTATGCATATGCTTCTGCACGTGAGCATAGAGGGATGGGGCACTTTTTTTTCTTATTTATTTTACTTTTTATGTTTACACTGTTCTTTTTTTATTACTTGTATTTCTATTACAAGGAATGTAACCATCCATTGTAATATAAATAAGCATGACAGGTCCTCTTCATTGAGAGTCCTGTGGTCAAAAAGACCCCAGATCTCTCATTTACTTTTAAAAGCCAAAGGAAAAAAATATTTCAACATTTTGACTATAAGAAAAAAAAATCCTTTCTTTTTGCCCAAGAACAGGAAGTGACATCAGAGGTCGCCCCGGTCCTCCATGAGCATAGAGCCGTGTCAGGGCCAACTTGCCTTTACTTGTCTTCCTGCCAGCGATTGGCACTGGATTGCTTCCAGGTTGACAAACAGCTCTGGTAAGCTCGGAAACTATTGGGAAGCAGTGGGGGGGGGGGGTCCTCTCCCGCCATATTTAAAAGTGATCCCGCAGCGAATGCACCCCTGGGTCCATTTCTATCAGACGCTGAATTGCCCATAGCAAATAAGGATACTGGAGTTATAGCAGCTAGCTGTAGCCATAAAACCAGTTTTTAACATCAAAGTAATGACGTATATTTACTGTGGGGGGTCGGCAAGTGACCTACTTTAGCCGGCCATTGGGCTACCTATCAGGTCTGTTAGAGATTGAAGCACCAAAATGTAATTGTCCTGGCACAGGTTTATTCCAAAGATTGATGAGATAAACTTTTTCACAAATCCAAAGTATTTTGAAGCTCAACACTCCACCTTCATCAGGGCATAAATGCTGCCAATGAATTCTGAGAGATGCTGGACAATGGTTACAATTGACCAAACTGGTAAAGTCCGTAAGCAGCTGGCTTGAGCAGCCTGCTTGAACTGTGTTCATGTGTTTACCAACATGAATGATACATTGGTTAGGGGTCCAAAGGAAAACCTAACACCAATTCTCAAGGAAGAGGATGACCATTTAGTTGTCTGCCATGGAAAAAGGCAGTAGGAACATAAGCCCTTCTTGCCAGATTTGCTCACTGTACATGGGAAGCACAGAGGCTAGGTGGTTAGTAGTGTTGAGCGAACCCGGACTGTAACGTTCGGGTCCGTACCGAACTTTCGGGTGTCCGTGGCACGGACCCGGACACGGACATTTCAAAAATCGTTCGGGTTCGGTCCGGGGTTCTGCTATTTTATTCCACGTGTTGAGAAGCTGCAGGGCAGCCAATCAACAAGCGTTTCACTGGTTTGCCCTTAGAAGCCATCACAGCCATGCCTACTAATGGCATGGCTGTGATTGGCCAGTGCATCATGTGACCCAGCCTCTTTATAAGCTGGAGTCACAGTGCTGCAGTCACATGCTCCTTGGGTTAGTATAGGGAAAGGTAGCTGACGGCGTGAGGGACAGATTTTAGCCATTTTAAGACCTGATCCTGCATCCTGAGATAGATTACTTTACTACTGCTGTCTGTGCTGTTGCTCTGAGGACAGATAGCAGAAATTAGAGATTTCACATACCGCTGCTTTGAGTTGCAGATCAAGCTCTGCATAGAACAACGATCGCTACGATCGTGCTCTACGATCAGATTGTTGGGGGAATTTGAGATTTCA
>BLSH010205261.1:1834380-1855197 GCA_018402905.1 Glandirana rugosa
AGTGATGTAGGACGGGGTGAGGGCAGTATGTCCTGGGGGGGGGGGGCAGTATGTAGTGAGGGCAGGATGTAGTGAGGACAGTTTGTGCTGGGTTCAGTATGTACTGGGGCAGTATGTAGTGAGGTCACTATGTAGTGGGGGCAGTATGCAGTGAGGGCAGTATGTACTGGGGGCAGTATGTAGTGAGGGCAGTATGTACTGGGTTCAGTATGCATTGGGGGCAGTATGTAGTGAGGACAGTATGTAGCGAGGACAGTATGTGCTGGGTTCAGTATGTACTGGGGCAGTATGGAGTGAGGGCGGTATGTAATGAGGACAGTATGTGCTGAGTTTAGTATGTACTGGGTGCAGTATGTAGTGAGGGCAGTATGTACTGGGGGCCATATGTAGTGAGGGCATTATGTAGTGAGGACAGTATGTGCTGGGTTCAGCGTGTACTGGGGCAGTATGATGTGAGGGCAGTATGTAGTGTGGACAGTATGTGCTGGGTTTAGTATGTACTGGGGGCAGTATGTAGTGAGGACAGTATATGCTGGGTTCAGTATGTACTGGGGCAGTATGTAGTGAGGGCAGTATGTAGTGAGGGCAGTATGCAGTGAGGGCAGTATGCAGTGAGGGCAGTATGTACTGGGGGGCAGTATGTAGTGAGGGCAGTATATAGTGAGGGCAGTATGTAGTGAGGACAGTTTTTACTAAGGACAGTATGTGCTGGGTTCAGTATGTACTGGGGCAGTATGTCAAGAGGACAGTATGTAGTGAGGACAGTATGTGCTGGGTTCAGTATGTACTGGGGCAGTATGTAGTGAGGGCAGTATGAACTGGGGCAGTATATACTGGAGCAGTATGTAGTGAGGGCAGTATGTACTGGGGTAGTATGTACTGGGGGCAGTAAGTATTAGGGGCACTATGTACTAGGGGCAGTATGTGGTGGGGGCAGTGCAGTATGTGGTGGGGCAGTATGAAGTTGCACACCTGGGAGCAGTTCCCTGCTGTTTGTGTGCAAGTTAGGGAGCTGAAGCATTATAGACAGAAGGAACTCCTGCAGGAGAAAACTTCAGTTACTCACCTCTTGGCTACAGGTAAAGATTCCCGGGCAGCCATCTCAGCTCTTCCTCCCAGTGCAGTACAGTGCATTTTCAGCCAGAGAAGACACCAATGTATGTGGGAGTCAGCCACACCCCACCCCGCACACCATCTCAATCAACCCTGGGATAATCTGCAGGCTTCAGAGAGAGTCCTTACAGGCTGCCAGCCCTATGAGGTGGATTGCCGGGTACTGCAGCTGAAGACAAATTAAGAGGCTGCTCCTGCCAGACCCCTTTGAAACCTGATGGAGCGGAGAACTAAGCACACACCTGGCGCCGCTCCGTGGGAGGTGGGATCTGCCTGCTTCTTCTCCCCTCCTATCAACTCTGCACCAGCAGGCAGCCAGATGGAGCCATGGGATCTGCCTCCTGCTTCTCCCACTACACTCCGCTCCCACTACATTCCCACTTTCCCTCCTGGAGGAAAGCCCCATTAATATTGAAGGTCCAGAATAGGACACTGTCGCCATCAGGCAGGGAGACCTAAATATAAAATCCAGTAGGATGTTACCCCTATCTAAGAATACATTTGTTCACCAGTTCAGTGAACTGGTATGTGATGAACTAAAAAGAATCAAATGGGACCATCCCTATTGTAATAATTTAACCAGGGAGAAGAGATCTGCTTTAAAAGACTTACAGAGTGCAAAGGTAGTGATTATAAAAAAAGAGTGATAAAGGGGGTAACGTGGTCCTCCTTGATGAGGAGGACTACGTTAAAGAGGTTAAAAGGCAACTGAGTGATGGCAGCACTTACCTTAGAATCCACCAGTCGCTTTTCCCTAGGGTGATTGAGGAGTTAAATAGAAAATTGAAATTTGCACAAGAGGCCGGTCTACTTAATAGAAGAGAATACAACTTCTTAAGCATTCAAGACTTCAATATTCCGGTCATGTAAGCCATCCCTAAATTGCATAAAAACCTAAAAAAACCCCTGGTTGCTCCATCATCTCGGCCATTAATGATCCGTTGGATCGGAAGGGTAAATATCTTGACAGCCTCCTCAAAACTATGGTCCCCACTCTGGAATCTTTTGTCAAAGACACTAAAGATGTCCTTGACAATTTGCAGAACACGAGCGTACAGGATGAATGGCTCCTGGTGGGAATCAACGTGGAATCACTATACACGTTGATTCCCCACCAGTATAGTATTGAGGAGGTTTCTTTTTATCTTGAGAAGATATACCCTGAAATGGCCCACGAAATTTAATTTGTCTTATAGCTCCTAGAGTTTGCTCTGAAAAATAAATATTTTCAGTTTAATGAGGTATACTATCAGCAGATCTCTGGTACGTCAATGGGGGCATCATGGGCTCCTTCATATGCATGCCTGCATTTAGGCATGTGGGAGGAGTCCATGGTGTAAAAAATGTCCAGTTTCAAGAGACATGTGGACCTGTGGGTCGGCTACATTGATGATATCCTGGTGGTCTGGAAGGGCAGGGCAAATAAGCTGTCTTCATTTATTGATGAGTTGAATTCAAACTTGTGCAACATTAGACTTACTTATAGTTAAGACTAGAGTTGAGCGAACCTGGACTGTAAAGTTCGGGTCCGTACCGGACTTTAGGGTGTCCATGCCCCGGACCTGTACCCGGACATTTGAAAAAAAGTCCGGGTTCGGTATTCAGGTATTTTTGTCGCCTTTTCTATAGCTGCTGGGCAGCCAATCAACAAGCTTTTCACTAGTTTGCCCTTAGAAGCCATCACAGCCATGCCTACTAATGGCATTGCTGTGATTGGCCAGTGCATCATGTGACCCAGCCTCTATATGAGGCTGGAGTCACGTAGCGCCGCGTGTCAGATTGTCAGGTTCCTGTTGGTGCTCTGAAGGAGAGATTATCATTCTAAAACCATCTACTACTGCATTAGGGAGAGGTTCCTGTTGGTGCTCTGAGGGAGAGATTATCATTCTAAAACCATCTACTACTGCATTAGGGACAGGTTCCTGTTGGTGCTCTGAGGGAGAGTTTATCGTTCTAAAACCATCTCCTACTGCATTAGGGAGAGGTTCCTGTTGGTGCTCTGAGGGAGAGTTTATCGTTCTAAAATCAAGCAGGAGGCAGCATTTCAGCAACATGGTGGAACAGTATGTGTGCACACACCTACACGTACTGACTGATGGGTCTGCCCCATTCAACTTCTGGGTCTCCAAATTGGCCACATGGCCTGAACTTGCCCTTTATGCCTTGGAGGTGCTGGCCTGCCCTGCAGCCAGTGTATTGTCTGAACGTGTGTTTAGCACGGCAGGGGGCGTTATCACAGACAAGCACAGCCACCTGTCCACAGCCAAAGTGGACAAGCTAACGTTTATTAAAATGAACCAGGCATGGATCCCACAAGACTTGTCTGTACCTTGTGCAGAATAGACATTTAGACCGGCCTCACACAGCCATTGGTATACTTGTTTTTTTTTAATGTCTCAATATTTTGGGGGCTACCCCAATTAGAAAAAAAAAAAACAAATAACAGTGTTGGCTACCTCCTCCTCCTCCACCACCGCCACTTCCACCTACACTGCCACGGTCACAGCCTAGTCAACCTCTAGGCTCCTACTCCACATCCACCTCCTCCTCCCATTTTTATTTTGTGATTTTAAGTTATTTCCCTATCCACATTTGTTTGTAGGGCACTTGTCCTACTCCTTACCCCCATTTTGCTTCCTTTTGCAGCCCTCTAGCCCTTTCCAGGACTTTTTACAGCCATTTTTGTGCCCAAAAGTTCCGGTCACCATTGACTTCAATGGGGTTCAGGGTCCGGGGTCAGGTTCGGGTCAAGTTCGGTACCGAACCTGAACTTTTCCGCGAAGTTCAGCCGAACCAGACGAACCCGAACATCCAGGTGTCCGCTCAACTCTAGTTGAGACGTTTCCTCCTTGTCCTTTCTAGACCTCAGGATATCAGAACAAAATGGTAAGATTTCCACGCCCGCATCCTTAAACAGAGCATCCTACGGGCCAGTTCCTTTACATTCGGAGAAATTGCTCCAGTGAGGAGACATTCAAAAAGGAAGCACATGATATGTACTCTTG
Source organism: Glandirana rugosa (assembly GCA_018402905.1). Taxonomy (NCBI): domain Eukaryota; kingdom Metazoa; phylum Chordata; class Amphibia; order Anura; family Ranidae; genus Glandirana; species Glandirana rugosa. The sequence goes on from BLSH010205261.1 coordinate 1,838,499, forward strand.
ATTTCATGAGAGAGGCTACTCCAATAAGGTCTTAAAAAGGGCCAAAAAAAGAGCAATGGAGAGTAAATGAGAGTCTCTGCTCAGCAGGCATGTCACCTCTGTGGACATTAATGACCATTGTAAGGAACCTGTTCGGTTCATTATTGAATTTGGTGCCCAATGGTCAGAGGTGAGAGACATTCTTGTAAAGCATTGGCACTCTTTAACTCAATGTCCGACCCTGGCTAAAATTGTGGGCGAATACCCACATATGGTTGCCAGGAGAGCCCCCAATCTCTTGGATCTCCTTACTAGATCTGAATTCATACCCTCGGTGGATGCTACCTGGCTTTCGGCCTATCCTCGTACTAAGGGTATGTTTTCCTGTGGGCATTGTCAGCTCTGTAAATACTTTGAACGGACTGATGAGTTTACTGACTCGGAGCAAAAACATGTCTATAAAATCCGTAGCCTCATTAACTGCACTACCACTCACGTAATTTACAGTCTGACATGCCCGTGTGAAAAGACCTATATAGGCAAAACTATATAGAAACCGGATGGGTGAACATTTTAGTAGTATCAAAAATAAAGATCCTAATAGCCCTTTGGCACAACACTACTTTGCCCATCACAATTCTGAGTTAAAAGGAACCAAGATCAAGGGAATTTATGCCCTCATGTTGAGCAAACAAAGAGGTGATTTTGATAGGATTTTGCAACGTAAGGAGAAGCTCTGGATATGTAAATTAGGCCTAAATAGGGAGCTACATTTACAAGTCTTCTTGGACAATGTGTAGATATAGCCTTTTTCTTTTTCCTCCTATGCTCTTCTGACTCACACTCATCTCCTTTTGCTGTGACAATTACCCAATTTCTCGATCAATTTTTTATTTTATTTTTCCTTTTTTACTTTTACATGGTCACTTGTATCTCATTATAAACATATGTGCCACTGCACACTTTTTTCCTTTTCCCTTGTTTCCATATTCTCTTATTTTGACATTATATCATTAGGTTTTTTTGAAATGGCGCTATTTTGGTGCGGTGATCCTGCTAGTAACAACGACATTTACATTGGTTTCTCCCTTATTTTCATTTGTGTGAAAGCTTGCATGACTGTCTTTTGAGCATCCCCGCCTTCATCAGTGATTTGCATGGCGATTGGTTTGTAGGGTGTATTTAAACGTCCTCACCACCAGGGGGTGCTAGTCCTGAAGAAGCTGGTTGAGCCAGTGAAACGCGTTGACGTCATGCCCGGCGTCTTCCCACGCTCCTCCTAGCCATAGGTGTCTGTGGCTGAGCAGGAGTGCCTCACACACGCCGGACAGCGTTCTTCTCCCGACCAGACCGTGCATAGACTGTGTAAGGATACTGACTGGACACCATGAGACTGGGTTGGGCTGCTTTTCACAGATGGTCAGCCTGCTGTATACCATCATTATTGCCATGGCCATAGTGCGGGAGTGCACCGACAGGGGGTGAGATCGTTCTGAGTGTCATATGATTGCACCTACATTTGCCTGTCATGCTTGAACTCCCCTTTGGCTGCATCCCTATTGCCATTATTTTTTGGCCACATCCGTCATGCTATGTCTGTGGTGAGAGCACAGACATAACTCTTGCAGCCTTCCCATTTTGTCTCTCCTCATCTACTATCACATTGATGTCAGTCTGAGTTTGCTGTTGGGAATTGTTGCTACCTCCGCAATTTTTGATTTCTCAAACGGGCTTTGGACTGGCACTACCCATATGGACGAATGTCCTTGATCTCAATATCTTGTGCCCCATTCCCACAAGGCTTTCAGCCTACCACACCGTTTGGATTCCCCCTCACACATCTGATATCATTCCCACAATATATGGGTCATTTGGGCAATTGTATGTGTGTTGGGGTGAGCGTGGTTGATGTCCGGACTTTTTATTTTCTTTTTCTGTCTTTATTTGTGTTTGTTGCGCAATAATATTATATTATTTATTCCCTGGTGTATGTTTTTGTCTTGATTTCATCCTGACAATGCTGTCATCTTGAAGTGGTGGAGGGAACATGAATTCATCATGTTTAGTTTTAACATTTGTGAATTTTTCAATAAACTTTTCAGATTTTTTGCTACCCTGTTGTCACGCCCCGTGTGCATGAGGCCTTACAAGTTCACAGGTATGCATGTAAATATTGTATAAGAATACATATATTATACAAAAATGCTATTTGAAAAAAATGTTATTAAAAATGTATATTTCATATAGATATTATTTTATTTATTTATTTTTCATCTGAAGTATTTTTAAGATAACACCCACACTCAGGTGCCTTTTGTTCTTTACCTTTTATTATACCTTTTATTCTAAAGATTGCTTTAATAACGCTGTACTTTTCAGGTCTCTTACAAACACTAGAGAGCCCATTAAATGGATTATTCTCTTGACCTTTACTCACTGCTGACCTTCCAACTTTTCATGAATGCTTTCTATGTAAATAAAGAGATTCCTACAGATGCCATGAGATATGGTGTTATTTTCTTTTCACAATGTGATCCTCTTGAGATTTAAACAGCAGACAGGTATGACATATATGGCATGGATGACATGTTTCTGTGCTGCAAAACAATATATATATATAATAGATTGTGCATCCAGGCGCAGCACACTGAGCAAAATCATTATGGGGCTGGTGTGTAATCAAAATGTACCTGCTGTTTTCCCATTTTTTCTGATTTGTCAAAAAGGTATGTTTTCCTAATGCTTTATAAAAATTGTTGCCGGGTTATGAATGGGAAAAAATTATATCAAGTTTTCACCTTCCAAATTTTAGTTATTTTCTGCCAGTCCAGATTAGGCAAACCTGTTACATTTAGAGTGGTTATGTGCTGCATTAAAAAACGAATGAATTAATGAAACTATAAAAATCACCCCGCTCCCTCAATAGAGTAAACTCTGACCCCCCCCCCCCATACCACCATTAGCAGCACCACCACAGGTCCTGACCTAGCTCCTCCAAAAGCTGCAGCCTCCCTCGCAGGTTCAATTGGTGGTTAGTGAGATAGCTGCTGCCCCAGCCGGGAGGGAAATAGTTAACATGATTTCCTGCACTTTTTGCTGAGCTCTGCCTCTCTCCCTGTGCTGATAATAAAAGGGGGAGGGCTCTGCCCAGTCAGACAGTCTTCTGCATGGGAAAGAAGACACAGACAAGCCAAAGCAAGTAATCTTCAGCTGCTCCACTTTGGAGAGCAAGCCTGCCTGCTTTCGCATTCACAACATAGGGGGTTTGCTAGGACCTGCAGTCCTCCTTGAGTGTGCCACTTCTGGAGATTTGCCACTATTGATTCTGCCATGAATGGAAACACATGAGCACACTCTGCCATCTTGTTCCTCTCTCTCGGTGTCCGCTAGCAGGGAATGTTGGGTCTCCTCTTGCACAGTGTGCAGGTATGCTGGGGCAGCCACAAGCCTGTGAATTGGGGATTAGGGAAGGTAGGAGAAAGACTGTTACTGTTGTTATCTGGAATTACCATGTTTTTCAGCAAAGTTTTTGAAATGTTGTCCTTGCCTAGTCTGAATTTACTAAAGAGGTGTAATGCAAGTAACTGGCACACACATCCAGCCTGCATCAGAAAGCACATTGGGGTATGAAAACAGCACTGCACGAGTAACGTGGTGTGGAGTAAAACAAGCGGCTACCAAGGGTAACAGAGGTTTACCAAGCAGCTTGTCATGAAGTGTGTGCCCGTGACAGCATGGGCAGCCCTCTGCAGTGAGGAAGTTGTCAGCACTCTCTCCATAAGCAGTCCATCTCCCATAGCAACAGGAGGGGATCAGCACCACAGAGGTCCCCAGCCTGTGCACAGGTACAGAAGAGAAAGAGTTAACGCAGAGCACATATGGAGTCTGTGTTAAGTGCTCAGTGGGACCCCATTCCATTACTAGGAGTGAGGTAGCGGAGATGCGCCGGACAGGTGGAGAGGGCATAGGCTCAGTGTGTCCCTCCTAAATGCAGCAGAGGCAGTACAAAATACATTGACATGGGGATGAGAGAGTTAACTGGAGGACAGTTTATTGATCAAGTGTATACAGTGCATGGCACAAGTAAACATACCCCATGTGTAAGGCAGCGGCCCTATCCAAGGTGCCTAGCGTAGCCCAGAAGAACCCACCTTGGGTTAGACCTTCCATGTGACCCATACTTGGCGCCCAATGAGGAAGGGAACACGGAGGAGATACCACCCTGGCTGTGATAGACAGAAGCGGGAGCCAATGGGCAATCAGGATTGCGAGTGTCCAGGGAGGCAAGGCTCTCGTGGACATTACTGGATCAAGAATGGGCTAGGGGGGCTGCTGCACACAGAAGGTTTTTTTTACCTTCATTAATAAAATTCATGAAGGTAAAAAAAAAAAACTCTGCTTTTACAACCACTTTAATTAGTCAGAACAATGATTGATGACTCAGTATAAATATTTAAAAATAAGCTTTACTTGCCTTTATGTTTCTTCCCCCTTACCTTTTTGTTTACAAACGTTTTTATTGGAAGGTTGCATAGAAAATCCAGGGTACATTTCTCATTACATTTGTCATATAAGGACAAAAATATATATCTGTATAACTCAATCTAATACATTAGTATTACAGAGGCATAGTGAGCATATTCAAACTTATAAGCAAACGTTTACAGACTAGTTTGATCCCATAAGTCCCATTTATTGTTGAAAATATGTTTGGAGTCTCTTAAAGAATGGTATATATTTTCTGTATGTTTGATCATAGACATTCTTTGGATTATTTGTTGCCATACAAGAGTGGGAGATTTCCAGTTGAATGCAATCATCCAATGGGTGGCGGTACACAAGGTGTGTGCCAAGGTATTTTGAGATTTGGTAAGGTCAGAGAAATTAGTAAATAAGAGGCAGCATTGTGGTGTCAAGGTAATGTGTTTGTCAGCCAGTTTATCGATAATGTGATTGACTGCATCCCAGATTGGCTTCAAAAGTGCGCAATGCCAAAATGTATGTAACAAAGTGCCCTGGCTTCCACAACCTCTAAAACAACTAGACGGTGTACTAGGGTAGTATGAGTGTATCTTAGATGGAGTCATATGCCATCTGGTGATCAACTTCAGAGGTGTTTCTCTGAAGGCGGACGAACAGGTACATTTGTTCAGATTATGGGTCATAATCGACCACTCTTTAAGTGAGAAAGAGCAGTTAAGATCTGTTTCCCATTGGGTCATGTACTTTGCCTTAGAAATAGTAATCTGTTCTATGAAGTGTTTGTATATTATTGATATTTGGCTTTTTTGTCTGGGGGAGGTTATGCAAAGTTTCTCGATGATATTTCCCATTGGGGGGGTTGTAAGAGCATAATTTTTTGAGTAGAAGTTTTTAATGTTTGAATAGTTATGAATTTCGGAGATAGGGAGTTTAAATTTTTTTTGTAGGGAGTCAAATGTGCTGAAAATGGATTGTGTGGAGAGAACTTGCAGATTGGTGAGTTTTAGGTCAGTCCAATTAGAAAATATCTTTGGGTCTTTGAAAGCCTGTGGAAAATTGGGATCACCTAAAAATGAGGCGAGGAGATGGGGAGTAGATGGGGAACATAGGTTATGACTGTATTTCGCCCATAATTGTATGGATTGAGCAACGATTTTATTATATTTTGTAATTGTGTTATGTCTGATTGTATTGATCCACATTAGGCCTTCTAGAAAATAAGGGTAAACTGTAAGTTGTTCGAATCTTATCCATGGAATCTGCTTAGCCTCCGCATACCATTGGATCGTCTGCGAAAACCTGGCAGACAAGTAGTATTGCCATATATTAGGATGTCCATAGCCTCCAAGGGATTGAGGTCTATATAGGACCTCATTGCTGCATCTGGGTTTCTTATTAGACCAGATAAATTTATTTATGAGGCGCTGAATGTATTCTATTTTGCCTTTCGGTATTAGTGCAGGAAGGGCACGAAATAAAAATAACAATTTGGGCAAGATCATCATTTTTATGGCACACAATCTACCCAAGAATGTAATATGGAATGTGGTCCAAGTTTTAATGAAGCCCAGAATCTTATTAAATAATGGGTTATAGTTGTTAAATGCTAAGATGTTGTAGGATGGGGTAAGTTTAATTCCCAGATATCTGAATCCTTCGGGGCAGAAGTTTAGATTATATTTTTTAATTTGGGGTAATAAATTAGCGTCTGTATTTATGCCCATTATTGAGCATTTATTAAAGTTGACTCCTAGGCCTGATATTTCTTGGAAGTTTTGAAGCTCCAGCTCGAGGGCTGAGATTGATTCTATAGGGTTTGTTATAAAGAGAAGAACGTCATCAGCATACAGAGATAATTTGAATTAAATTACCTGGTTGCAACTCCAATTTCTTTCATATAGGTAGAGGAACAAGACAGGGCTGCCCAGCATCCCCGTTACTCTTTGCCCTCGCCATAGAACCGTTAGCCATAGCAATAAGGAATAACCAAAATATACAAGGCTATAAAGTAGGAAACCCCCTTACCTTTTTAACTGGATTATCCACAAAAAAATATTCACATGGCCAACAATCTTAAGGGTTTTCTGTAAAGATTCACTGAAGCGCACTGGGTCCTGCTCTGTCATTTTGTTCTGTGATGGCATCGCAAGGCCAGTTGTCCTTTCCTGGTTTTTGCAGCCTTCCCCCACAGCACATGCACATCATTACAGGCTACAAAAACAAGAAAGAGCCCCTGATGACTGGGTGCTGTACAATACTCCATGCCAGTGGCAGCTGGTGGTATTTTTTTTTTTGGGGGGGCGGCAAACAATCCACCTGCTGACACCCCCCTGGTCGGTCAGTCTACAGGCATCCCCCCGGTCGGACGGTTACCAGCCCCGCACTTACCCCATCTAGGTCGCGGGCAGTGCTTCCTCTGGGCTGCGGCTTCACCCTGAGCCTCCTCCTACTCCTCTACTTCACGGCGGCTTCTGCTGCGTCTCCTCCCTCCTCCTCGATGGCCAATAGGATCGCTTATCATCTCAGCCTATCGGGTGAAGGGTCTCAGGACCCACTTCCTGATAGACCTGGAGTTGAATCAGGAACACAATAGCAAACATTAATTCGCTATTGTCACACAACTGGATGCCCTGAGCCCACCCTTTTTTGAAGCCCATTAGAATCCATGCGTCCAGCACCCTGCATGTAGATTAGGGGCGGGGCGCATGGATTAGGGGGACGGCACCCTGTGCCTCGTATGGACAGGCTGCTACTGCTCCATGCCCTCCTGTAATGAATGGTGTGTGTATCCCAGAAGGCTGCCTATGTCATTCTCACCTAGGCGAGAATAAAGTTCTGTATGTGTTCCTAAAAAAAAAAAGCAAAAAATAAATAATATATTGAAAAAAAAATTCAGGTTGTAACAGGAGTGGAATGATATAAAGTGGGCTTGGAGGAATGAAGCTCTGCTTTAATGAGAGACAGCAGTGTTTGAAAGAGAGCTACTGCTGCTGTGCTGTTCCTTTAGGTAACGCACAGTGCTTTGGGAATTATTTGACATCTTTAACCACTTAGTGACCGCTCTGCGCAGATATACTCCGGCAGGGCAGCCGCTCTGTGTCAGATCATGTACCTAATAAGTGATCTGACACTTTTGGGTCTGGGGCACATGCGCCTGCCGCCGGCGACTGGCTCCTGCTGTGATTGGACACAGCGGGAGCCAATCTGTGGGTTCGGCGGATGCGACGTCCGCGGGGACTCACTGATCGTTCGGGAGAAAGGCAGACCGCCGTTCTGTGAAAGGGGGATGTGCTGATCCTGTGTTCCTACTAAGCAGGAACATGGATCTTTACATTCCCCCAGTCAAAGCAGCCCCCTCCTCACAGTTAGTAATCACTCCCAGGGACACATTTAACCCTTCGATCGCCCCTCATTTTAACCCCTTCCCTGCCAGTGTCATTAGTACAGTAACAGTGCATATTTTTTAGCACTGATCATTGTAATAATGTCACCGTTCCCTAAAAGTGTCAAAGTGTCAGTTAGGTGTCCGATTTGTCCACAGCAATATCGCAGTCCCGCAGTCGCTGATTGCTGCCATTGCTAGTAAAAAAAAGAAAGAAAGAAAATATAAAGAAAAATATTCCATAGTTTGTAGACGGTATAACTTTTTGTGCAAACCAATCAATATACACCTATTGGATTTTTTTTTTACCAAAAGTATGTAGCAGAATACATATTGGCCTAATGAAAAAATTGATTATTTAGATTTTTTATTGGGAATGTTTAATAGCAGAAAGTAAAAAATTGTGTTTTTTTTTTCAAAATTGTCGCTCTTTTTTTGGATATAGCACAATAATTACGCAAAGGTGATCAAATACCACCAAAAGCTCTATTTGTGGGGGAAAAAAAGGACATTGATTTTATTTGGGTACAGCGTGGCATGACTGTGCAATTGTCAGTTAAAATAACGCAGTACCGTATCGCAAAAAATGGCCTGGTCAGGGAGGGGGGGTAAATCTTCCAGGGATGAAGTGGTTAAATGCTCATTTACAAAACAATGATATCTGTATAAACATGTAACAAAAAATGTATATAACACCTCAGTTTAACAATGTATAGATTTTTAAAAGAAGATAAAATCAAATAAACGCACACATAGACTCACGACCATTACTGTTACCCTTTGGAGGGGCAAAAACTGATATCAGGAAATTCCAGTTTATTTCTGTTGTGTGAATATATACTTTAGCTTATTTAGTAGATTAAACTCAATAACAGAGAACAGACGTGTCATTTGGAATAAAAGGAGTTTAAATCAGGATTTTAAAAGACCCAAAGATGTGATCTATATGATGATCTATATAAAAGAAGATTTGTTAATGTCCTTCATAATTACCTTGTACAGAAGAGTAGGAGGCTAGGACTACAAAACAATGTATGTACTGGTTAAATAATAGTAAATATAATGGTTAAATAATAGAAGACATAAAGGATATTTGTAGGTAGAAGTAAAGTTTGCAGTGGTGAATGACAAGGATAAGTACTGTAGCGTGTTCTTTATTGCACATAATACTTTTATAAAAGTGGGCTTTTTAGGTGCCCAAGGACTACACATACAATATCATAAAAAATGACTGATTTATTTGACAGCTTCTTTGTTAAAATAAAAAAAAATCAGCAACATTTGGGTTATATGACCTCCTCCTGTTTAAAGATTCCTGGACACATAGTTACACAAATATCTGAAGCATACATACAGTCAAGTCCATAAATATTGGGACATCGACACAATTCTAATCTTTTTGGCTCTATACACCACCACAATGGATTTGAAATGAAACAAACAAGATGTGCTTTAACTGCAGACTTTCAGCTTTAATTTGTATTTACATCCAAATCAGGTGAAGGTGTAGGAATTACAACAATTTGTATATGTGCCTCCCATTTTTTAAGGGACCAAAAGTAATGGGACAATTGGCTGCTCAGCTGTTCCATGGTCAGGTGGGTGTTATTCCCTCATTATCCCATTTACAAGGAGCAGATAAAATGTCCAGAGTTCATTTAAAGTGTGCTATTTGCATTTGGAATCTGTTGCTGTCAACTCTCAATATGAGATCCAAAGAGCTGTCACTATCAGTGAAGCAAGCCATCATTAGGCTGAAAAAACAAAACAAACCCATCAGAGAGATAGCAAAAACATTAGGTGTGGCCAAATCAACTGTTTGGAACATGCTTAAAAAGAAAGAGCGCACCGGTGAGTTCAGCAACACCAAAAGACCACGGAAAACAACTGTGGTGGATGACAGAAGAAACACCCTTCACAACAGTTGGCCAGATCAAGAACACTCTCCGGGAGGTAGGTGTATGTGTGTCAAAGTCAACAATCAAGAGAAGATTTCACCAGAGTGAATACAAAGGGTTCAACACAAGATGTAAACCATTGGTGAGCCTCAAAAACAGGAAGGCCAGATTAGAGTTTGCCAAACAACATCTAAAAAAGCCTTCACAGTTCTGGAACAACATCCTATGGACAGATGAGACCAAGATCAACTTGTACCAGAGTGATGGGAAGAGAAGATTACGGAGAAGGAAAGGAACTGCTCATGATCCAAAGCATACCACCTCATCAGTGAAGCATGGTGGTGGTAGTGTCATGGCATGGGCATGTATGGCTGCCAATGGAACTGGTTCTCTTGTATTTATTGATGTGACTGCTGACAAAAGCAGCAGGATGAATTCTGAAGTGTTTCGGGCAATATTATCTGCTCATATTCAGCCAAATGCTTCAGAACTCATTGGATGGCGCTTCACAGTGCAGATGGACAATGACCTGAAGCATACTGCAAAAGCAATCAAAGATTTTTTTAAGGGAAAGAAGTGGAATGTTAGGCAATGGCCAAGTCAATCACCTGACCTGAATCCGATTGAGCATGCATTTCACTTGCTGAAGACAAAACTGAAGGGAAAATGCCCCAAGAACAAGCAGGAACTGAAGACAGTTGCAGTAGAGGCCTGGCAGAGCATCACCAGGGATGAAACCAAGCATCTGGTGATGTCTATGCATTCCAGACTTCAGGCTGTAATTTACTGCAAAGGATTTGCAACCAAATCTAAAAAAGTGAAAGTTTGATTTATGATTGTTAATCTGTCCCATTATTTTTGGTCCCTTAAAAAGTGGGAGGCACATATACAAACTGTTGTAATTCCTACACCGTTCACCTGATTTGGATGTAAATACCCTAAAATTAAAGCTGAAAGTCTGCAGTTAAAGCACATATTGTTTGTTTCATTTCAAATCCATTGTGGTGGTGTTTAGAGCCAAAAACATTAGAATTGTGTTGATGTCCCAATATTTATGGACCTGACTGTATGTTGGTAACCTTGAGCGAGCCTTGCCCACAAGATATATCAAGGCATATATCAAGATATACAGTATCTCACAAAAGTGAGTACACCCTTCACATTTTTAAAATATTTTATTATATATTTTCATGTGACAACACTGAAGAAATGACACTTTGCTACAATGTAAAGTAGTGAGTGTACAGCTTGTATAACAGTGTAAATTAGCTGTCCCCTCAAAATAACTCAACGCACAGCCATTAATGTCTTAACTGCTTGCAACAAAAGTGAGTACACCCCTAAGTGAAAATGTCCAAATTGGGCCCAATTAGCCATTTTCCCTCCGATGTCATGAGACTCATTAGTGTTACAAGGTCTCAGGGGTGAATGGGGAGCAGGTATGTTGAATTTGGTGTTATCACTCTCTCATACCGGTCACTGGAAGTTCAAAATGGCACCTCATGGCAATGAACTCTCTGAGGATCTGAAAAAAAAAATTGTTGCTCTACATAAAGATGGCCTAGGCTATAAGACGATTGCCAAGACCCTGAAACTGAGCTGCAGACTGGTGGCCAACACAATACAGCGATTTAACAGGACAGGTTCCATTCAAAACAGGCCTCGCCATGGTCAACCAAAGAGGTTGAGTGCAGGTGCTCAGCATCATATCCAGAGGCTGTCTTTGGTAAATAAACATATGATTCTGCCAGCATTGCTGCAGAGGTTGAAGGGTGGGGGATCAGTCTGTCAATGCTCAGACCATACACCGCACACTGCATAAAATTGGTTTGCAGGACAGGAAGGAAACCTCTTCTAAAGATGAGGCACAAGAAAGCCTGCAAACAGTTTGCTGAAGACAAGCAGACTAAGGACATGGTTTACTGGAACCATGCCCTGTTGTCTGATGAGACCAAGATAAACTTATTGGGTTCAGATGGTGTCAATCGTGTGTGGCGGCAACCAGGTGAGGAGTACAAACACAAGTGTGTCTTGCCTACAGTCAATCATGTTGGTGGGAGTGTCATGGTGTGGGTCTGCATGAGTGCTGCCAGCACTGGGGCGCTACAGTTCATTGAGGGAACCATGAATGCCAACATGTACTTTGACATACTGAAGCAGAGCATGATCCCCTCCCTTCGGAGACTGGACCGCAGGGCAATATTCCAACATGATAACGACCCCAAACACACCTCCAAGACGACCACTGCCTTGCTAAAGAAGCTGAGGGTAAAGGTGATGGACTGGCCAAGTATGTCTCCAGACCTAAACCCTATTGAGCATCTGTGGGGCATCCTCAGATGGAAGTTGGAGGAGCGCAAGGTCTCTAACATCCACCAGCTCCGTGATATCATCATAGAGGAGTGGAAGAGGACTCCAGTAGCAGCCTGTGAAGCTCTGGTCAACTCCATGCCCAAGAGGGTTAAGGCAGTGCTGGAAAATAATGGTGGCCACACAAAATATTGACTCTATGGGCCCAATTTGGACATTTTCAAATGTGAGGGGTGTACTCACTATTGTTGCCAGCGGTTTAGACATTAATGGCTGTGTGTTGAGTTACTTTGAGGGGACAGCAAATTTACACTGTTATACAAGCTGTACACTCACTACTTTACATTGTAGCAAAGTGTCATTTCTTCAGTGTTGTCACATGAAAATATATAATAAAATATTTACAAAAATGTGAGGGGTGTACTCACTTTTGTGAAATACTGTATATTTTGTTGAAATTGTCCAAGGAGTCTTGTTAGCCTCGTCATTCTTTATTGTCTGTTTAATTAAAGTGGAACTCCAGGTGCTTTTCTCCCATCTCCCTCACCTCTAGACAGATGCTTTTATTTAAAAAAAAAAATGTTTCTTGCAGGCATCAAGCTGGTCCGGTGACATCATAGGAGGGTCCTCTGTTTCTTCCGGGAGTGGTGGGGTGTGGGAATTCTTCCTAGGACTGAACAGTGCTCATATAATGACAATACATATGAGCTCCACTCAGTCCTGGATTATTGTGAGCCCTCTGGCTTACTTTTATTACTTTTATCTTGCTGGCTTTAGTGCATTACAATATCAATCTGCCTGCCAATGCATTGATTACAGCTTTATTTCTGGGCGTATGATGGATTTGATATTGAGGGACTCTTAGTAATGATTTGGAGGGTCTAGAGAAAGTACATTAACCACGTAAGGACAAGAAGGATTTATCCCCTTCCTGACCAGAGGACTTTTTGCAATTTGGCACTGCATTGTTTTAACTGACAATTGCACGGTCATGCGACACTGTACCCAAATAAAATTGATGTCCTTTTTTCCCCACAAATAGAGCTTTCTTTTGGTGGTATTTGATTACCTCTGCCCTTTTTACTTTTTGCGCTATAAACAAAAAAATACTGACAATTTTGAAAAAAAAAACAATATTTTTTACAATTTTGCTATAGGCCAAACTATATTCTTCTACATAATTTTTGTAAAATATCGCAATAAGCATATATTGATTGGTTTACACAAAAGTTATATCGTCTACAAAATAGGGAATAGATTTCTTGCATTTTTATCATTATTATTTTTTTACTAGTAATGGCAGCGATCAGTGATTTTTAGCGGGACTGCGACATTGCGGCGGACAGATCGGACACCTAACCTTTTTTGGGAACCAGTGACATTATTACAGTGATCAGAGCTAAAAATATGCAATGTTACTGCACTAATGACACTGGCAAGGAAGGGGTTAAAATCAGGGGCGATCAAGGGGTTAAATGTGTTCCCTCACTGTGTGTTTCTAACTGTATGGGGGATAGGCTGCCTGGGGCTGCCCACAATTTTACTGGTCAACCATAGTACCGAGTGTTTTCTGTATTTGACTGGGACCGGGTCCATTGATGCGCTTTGGGACAATTTCAGCATCAGGTAACTTATACATTTGGTCTTTATTTGATTGAAAGTTCTTTCTTATTTTTATCAAGCTTGTTCTTTCCCCCCTCCCTTCCCTCCGGTTGCCTTCACCATGTCCTGCTATTCATTGCGGATATGTTGTATGTACAGCCTTATATGGAGGGACTGTATGTGGGGGATTTTTCTAGCTTGTTGCGTACCTGGGCCAAACACCAGACTATTTTTGCTCTTTTTGTTCAATACTAGGTGTTTCCTCCCTCGATGGAACTTTTTATGGCATGAAATCCTGAGCCATCTAATTGAGTGGGTTGCCTGGTTGGGGACATATTTATTGTCCTTGGCATACATTTTGTGTCCCGTGAATCTCTTCCTGTCCCGGTCCACACTCGGTTGCTATTTGCTACATGAGATACCTGGTCTCGGTACTAGGTAAGTGTATTTTTTGTAACCAGTTTTTACCCCTACAAGCTTTGCAAGGTTTGACCGTTTTTGGGCGGTATTCCGCCCTTTGAATTTATTCATTATTTTTCCTATTGCAGACCCCCTATCCCTCCTTGAATTGGTGGCTGATTGCACCTCTCTCCCTACCCCATGCTTTGGGGTGGTCTATTGGGTGCCCTAGGGTGACATGTGGGGCTGTTTCTGTGGGACTTCGGCTGGCTTGTTTGAACCACTTATTGGCGCTGTGAATCAGACTGTCTATATACACACATGTGATAAGATTTTGAAAGTATTTTGTACAGGATTTATCCTTATTGTACAGATGTATTGCTGTTGGTTATGATACTAATTGTTATTATTCTTCCAAAATTAGAACTATTGCTTGTATGCTTCTTACTCAATCCCTGAAGAAGACTGGTTTCAGTCAAAACGTTGGAAAGGAATTAGTGCATACAACTCCTTGTTCACCACTTTTTGCACTTTATATGTGAAGTATATTGTCCACAGCTTGTCAATCAGATCTTTGTATGTCATTCATGTTAATGTATTTACAAGTCCTATTTATGGTCTTTTTTACTATTTGTCTAAAATAAAACAAATCATTTTTTATGCTTACATCTGTTTCTGCGATTATTACCTGCACAGTCCTGCTAAAACTCCCTTGTGCTCGTTCAGTAATTTGGGATGTGGCGATGTTCGCAGACGCGTGTATATTTCAAAATGGTTGCACGCTGACATCATCTTGTTTTATAGGGAAACAGACAGATCTGCCTTCCTACATTGCAGAGAGACGGGATCTGAGTGATCTCCCCTGTCAGAGTGGAGATCTGCCTTGTTTACACAGGCAGATCCCCTCTCTATCTCTGTGGGGAACGATCGCTGGTGGCCGGCGGAAATCGAGTCCCCCACTGGCATGCGCGCCCACGCAATAGAGTTCCTGAGCAAACGTACAATGACAGGGATTCAGGTAGTTATAAAGGCAGAAGGTTCTTTATCTTAATGCATCCTATGCAGCAATGCTGCAGGAATTTCTCGGCTGCCCGGGACTCCCCTTCTCATTGGCTGAGACAGCAGTGGCTCCCACTGCTGTCAATCAAAGTCAGTCAGCCAATGAAGAGAGAAAGAGAGTGGGGCCGGGCCGCAGCTCCGTGTCTGAATGGACACAGGGAGCTGTGACTCAGCTTGGGTGCTCCCATAGCAAGCTGCTACAGGAGACACTCCATCGAAGAGGGACCCTAGAAGAGGAGGATCTGGGCTGCTCTTTGCAAAAACATTTCACATAGCAGGTAAGTATAACACGTTTGTTATTTTTAACAAAAAAAAAAAAACAAGACTTTTCAAACACTTTAAGGTTAAAACTTGCTCAGGGCTGTGAAAATTACAGCCAATAATCAATAAGCATGTCACGTGGATGTAATATTATCTGTTCATGTAAATTGAGAAAACTTTGTCTTCAAAATTATGATGTGGTGAAGAGTACCTTGTTTATTAATTTGATAGATTATATTTTTAGGCCTCATACACACAGGCATTTAAAAAAACGAGCTGTAACGCTGGTACCGATGCCAGGAAAAAAGGCACGTTAAAGATGCAATTTTATCAGTGTTATGCATTGACGTCAATGCACGTTTTTCAGCGCTGGCTTTCATCCGTGTTTCTCTGCCTCTATTCAAAATCAATGGTTCCCTATGGGAGCCCATTGATTTGAAAAGAAGTCACACCAGAAGTCGGATCGTGATGATCCAACTTGTGGTGCGACTTGTGTGCTGAGGATCTAGTATGGGGAACCACGGCAAAAAAAGAAACAAAAAATTTGCGTATGGTTCCCGGCCAAGAGGTACCAGGCCCCTCGGTCTGGCATGGATTTTAAGGGGAACGCCCACACCCTAAAAACGGCGTAGGGCCCCCCCCCAAAATCCATACCAGACCCTTATCCGAGCACACAGCCTGGCAGGCAAAGAAAGGGGGTGGAGATGAGCGAGGGCCCTCCTCCTGGACCATACCAGGCCGCATGCCCTCAACATGGGGGGTGAGTGCTTTGGGGCAGGAGGGGCCCTGCACCCCCAGCCCAAAGCACTTTGTCCCCATGTTGATGAGGACAAGGGCCTCTTCATGACAACCCTGGTCATTGGTTGTCAGGGTCTGTGGGCAGGGGCTTATCGGAATCTGGAAGCCCCCTTCAACAAGGGGGCCCCCAGATCCTGCCCCCCCCACCCTATGTGAATGAGTATGGGATACATCGTACCCCTACTCATTCACCTAAAAAAAAGTGTCAAAAAACACACTACACAGCTTTTTAAAATAGTTTATTAACCACTTCAGCCCCGGAAGGATTTCCAGCTTTAGGACCGGAGCCCTTTTTGCGATTCGGCACTGCGTCGCTTTAACTGAAAATTGCGCGGTTTGTGCGGCGTTGTACCCAAACAAAATTTGCGTCCTTTTTTTCCGACAAATAGAGCTTTCTTTTGGTGGTATTTGATGCCCTCTGCGTCATTTCTGATCGCCGCTATAAACAAAAGAAGAGCGACAATTTTGCAAAAAAAAACCAAATTTCTTACTTTTTGCAAAATTGTCGCTCTTCTTTTGTTTATAGCGG
>BLSH010205261.1:1855207-1875307 GCA_018402905.1 Glandirana rugosa
TTGGGGAAGTGACGGTTACCGTAAATGTGTCATTAGTCACGTAAAAATATCGTGACTAGCGACATATTTACGGTTACCAGGGTTTTTTCACAGTTTTATCAGGCTGTACAGGCGACGTTATAGCGTCATGACGATTTTTAGCGTCTAGCGGCGGTAATGATCATTTTTTTTTTGTTTTTTTTTTTTGGGGTTTTTACTTAAGAGTAGTAGGCATTTGCGCCGGTGAAAACGCGTTTGGTTAGTTATTTGCGGCAAACGTTAAAAAAAATAGCGTTTATACTCCTTCTTACATTTAGCGGGTTTTTGCCACTTTTTTTTACAAAAAAATATTTCTTACTTTTTGCTAAAATACAAATCCAAAAAAAAAATATAAAAAAACATTTTTTTTCACCGTTTTTGGGCGATTTACATTCTTCCTCATATTTGCGATAAAAAAAATTGCAAACGGCGTTTATTGATTGGTTTGCGCAAAAGTGGCCGCGTTTACGGATGATGAGAATTCATTTTTGGGGTTTTTTTTTTTTGTTTTTTTTTTACTAGTAATGGCGGCGATCTGCGATTTTTAGCAGTACTGCGATATTGCAGCGGACATGTCGGACTATTTTGACACTTTTTTGGGACCATTGGCATTTATACAGCGATCAGTGCTATAAAAATGCACTGATTACTGTGTAAATGCCATTGGCAGTGAAGGGGTTAACCTGCAGGGGGCGCTCTAAGGGTTAACTGTGTTCCCTGGGCGTGTTCTAACTGTATGGGGACTGCCCTAGCTGGGGAAGGGAAGTGGTCACAGCCTTCGTATACAGGAAGGCTGTGATCACCGCCCTTCCCCCTTCACAGAACGGAGGTCCGTGTTTACATACACGGACCTCCGTTCCTTCGCTCCGGGGGGGCCATCACGGGTAGCCGGCAGCAATCAAAGCCGCCGCACCCGCTCCCTGGCTCTCCCCGAAGACAGTGAGCACGTTATCGCAGCCGCCGTCGTATGACGGCGATTTGCGATAACGAGCCACTTTGCCGCCGTCAACCTGCGGTTGGCGGTCGGCAAGTGGTTAAATCAATGCAAATTGGCCCAATTAGCCATTTTCCCTACTTGGCGTCATGTGACTTGTTAGTGTTACAAGGTCACAGGTGTAAATGGGGAGCAGGTG
Organism: Glandirana rugosa; assembly: GCA_018402905.1. Taxonomy (NCBI): domain Eukaryota; kingdom Metazoa; phylum Chordata; class Amphibia; order Anura; family Ranidae; genus Glandirana; species Glandirana rugosa. The sequence continues at coordinate 1,856,359 of BLSH010205261.1, forward strand.
TGTTAAATTTGGTGTTATCGCTCTCACTCTGTCATACTGGTTACTGGAAGTTCTACATGGCACCTCATGGCAAAGAACTCTATGAGGATCTATAAAAAAGGATTGTTGCTCTACTTAAAGATGGCCTAGGCTATAAGAAGATTGTCAAGACCCTGAAACTGAGCTGCAGCATGGTGGCCAAGACTATATAGCATTTTAACAGGACAGGTTCCACTCAGAACAGGGCTCTCCTTGGTCGGCCAAAGAAGTTGAGTGCACATGCTCAGCATCATATCTAGAGGTTGTCTTTGGGAAATAGATGTATGAGTGCTGCCAGCATTGCTGCAGAGGTTGAAGGGGTTGGGGGTCAGCCTGTCAATGCTCAGACCATACACCGCACACTACATCAAATAAGTCCACATGGCTGTCATCCCAGAAGAAAGCCTCTTCCAAAGATGTTGCACAAGAAATCCTGCAAACAGTTTGCTGAAGACAAGCATACTAAGGACATGGATTACTGGAACCATGTCCTGTGATCTGATGAGACCAAGATAAACTTATTTGGTTCAGATGGTGTCAAGTGTGTGTGGCGGCAACCAGGTGAAGAGTACAAACACAAATGTGTCTTGCCTACAGTCAAGCATGGTGGTGGGATTGTCATGGTCTTGGCGTGCATGAGTGTTACCGGCACTGGGGAGCTACAGTTAATTGACGGAACCATGAATGCCAACATGTACTGTGACATACTAAAGCAGAGCATGATCCCCTCCCTTCTGAGACTGGGCCACAGGGCAATATTCCAACATGATAACGACCCCAAACACACCTCCAAGACGACCAATGCCTTGCTAAAGAAGCTGAGGGTAAAGGTGATGGACTGGCCAAGCATGTCTCCAGACCTAAACCCTATTGAGCATCTGTAGGGCATCCTCAAACAGAGGGTGGAGGAGCGCAAGGTCTCTAACATCCACCAGCTCTGTGATGTCATCATGGAGTGGAAGAGGACTCCAGTGGCAACCTATGAAGCTCTGGTGAACTCCATGCCCAAGAGGGTTAAGACATGCTGGAAAATAATGGTGGCCGCACAAAATATTGACAATTTGGGTACAATTTGGACATTTTCACTTAGGGGTGTGCTCACTTTTGTTGCCATTGGTTTAGACATTAATGGCTGTGTGTTCAGTTATTTTAAGGGGACAGCAAATTTACACTGTTATACAAGCTGTACACTCACTACTTTACATTGTGGCAAAGTGTCATTTCTTCAGTGTTCTCACATGAAAAGTTATAATAAAATATTTACAGAAATGTGAGGGGTGTACTCACTTTTGTGAGATACTGTACCTGTGTCAATGTCACTCAGTCTTTCTAAATAACCATTTTTTTACATAAACTGGCCATAGGTGTCATTTCATTAGATTTTAGTATTGGGGGCCCAGCCTGCATGATAATGCTCCCCCTAGAGTGTCACTTTACCCTGAAGAGGATTTCCGGAGCTAGACTGAGCAGGGAGTCATGGACAGCACTAGAGTGAAAGAGGGTTAGTTTGACATTGGGAATATTTATTTATTTTACTACGCTGGATGAGTTGGGTACATAGTACCTCCAGAAGAATAAAATAGTACATAAAAGCTCCCTGTCACTCTGCTCTCTCCTCTCAGCATGTTTCTTGCACTCCAACACATACTCATTGGCTTCTTGTGCAGGCCCTTTTCCTCATCTCTGAGTTTTGCTGTAGTAGATGGCAAGAGGCTGAAACCAAGTTGAATTCACTACTTACTGTGCATTTAAAAAAACAGTCAAAGATGTTTTCATGAAAACATAGCTGCATAAATGTATTGTCTTTTATATCTCAAAAAAAGAAGGATTTATGGCTGTTTATAGAGATACCACATCCACTGTATCAATGTACTACAAAACACCTATAGAAATTGGACTTTACTGGTACCAGAGAGGAACGACCACAAAGAATATATAAAATATGAATTTTATTCCAAAACATTAAAAGAGGTATAAAAACATTAATTCCAATATCCTGTGTGATTTGGCCATACTAGAAAACCATCATTGTTATACTCTGAAGAGGCAATACAAGAGGTCATACTAATAAACCATCATCATTATGCTTTACAGAAGTGATGCAAGAGGTTGACACATTTCCCCTATTAGCTTCCTCCTGCCACCATGTAGATGGTGGAATAAGGGTGTTGGAAATGTACTAGGTAGATTAATTGTGTCTTTGGCTGCATACATATACCTGTAGAGGAGGACCTGCTTCTTAGAGGAGTAATCTCATACTACTGAGATGGAAGGCTGATACAAATTGTGCTGTGGGATTTGGATTTTGGGATAGGATATTCCCATGCTCTTCTTCTTATATTAAATGGTTTCCTGCCTGGTTCCGATTAAAGCTAGAAAAAATAATCAAGTGCAGCGCTAATGTAACAAGTGGTAAAACGGTACATTATAAAGTCCTCATTCAATCTGTATAAAGCAATAAAGTTTTGGTGCAATGACATGATATCCTAGTGATAAAGTTCATAAGAATTTCTTCTGTGCAAAGAAATATGAAAAGAGTTCCATTTCCAGAGGATAGCAGATAAAGGAGATGTGTTATTAGAAAACAGCCACCAAATGATAATCCTTCACCAGTGAAGATGGAAGCTTACTGGAAGACCAGTGACACTCCTTCTCAGGAGTGTCGGAAACCGCTTAGAGGGATCCCAGATCCACCAGAGTGCGTCTCAGATGTCCACTGATGGCTCTGATGTTAGTAGCACCTTCCCTCTGTGTCCATGATCTCTGTATCTCCTCCCCAGTGGGTGATAAGGTGGTATGAGATGTAGAAAAAAGATAAGGAGACTCCACTAGTGTAAGAAGTGTCAACTTGTGTTTATTAACCCCTTGCCGACCGCCGATCGGCAATTGACGGCGGCAAGGTGGCTCGTGAGCGCAAATCGCTGTCATATGACGGCGGCCGCGCTCACAAGCCTAGTGAGCACGCGCGCGCTGCCGGAGGCTACCCACGATGGCCCCCCCGAGCGGAGGAACGGAGGTCCGTGTAAGTAAACACAGACCTCCGCTCTGTGTGAAGAGGGAAGCGCTGTGATCACAGCCTTCCTGTATACGAAGGCTGTGACCACTTCCCTTCCCCAGCCAGGGCAGTCCCCCTACAGTTAGAACACGCCCAGGGAACATACTTAACCCTTAGAGCGCCCCCTGCAGGTTAACCCCTTCATTGCCAATGGCATTTACACAGTAATCAGTGCATTTTTATAGCACTGATCACTGTATAAATGCCAATGGTCCCAAAAAAGTGTCAAAATAGTCCAACATGTCCGCTGAAATATCGCAGTACCTCTAAAAATCACAGATTGCCGCCATTATTAGTAAAAAAAAAAAAAATCCCAAAAATGAATTCTCATCATCTGTAAACGCGACCACTTTTGCGCAAACCAATCAATAAACGCCAATTGCGATTTTTTTTTTTATCGCAAATATGAGGAAGAATATAAATTGGCCAAAAACGGTGAAAAAAATGTTTTTTTATATTTTTTTTTTGGATTTGTATTCTAGCAAAAAGTAAGAAATTTGGGTTTTTTTGCAAAATTGTCGCTCTTCTTTTGTTTATAGCGGCGATCAGAAATGATGCAGAGGTGATCAAATACCACCAAAAGAAAGCTCTATTTTTGGGAAAAAAAGGACGCAAATTTCGTTTGGGTACAACGCTGCACGACCGCGCAATTGTCAGTTAAAGCGACGCAGTGCCGAATCGCAAAAAGGGCTCCGGTCCTAAAGCAGGAAATCCTTCCGGGGCTGAAGTGGTTAAATAATAGGCAAATATACAATACCCCCATCTCCTGGCTATATTGTTTAAGCGATGCACCATTGCATCTCTGCTGTCAAGATGATGAGGTCCAGAGGAAGCTAATAGGTGAAAGCCGTCGACCTCTTGTATCACTTCTGTAAAGCATAATGATGATAGTTTATTCAAACAAGATGCTAAATAACTTTCAGATAGCTCTAAGCGGCGCTAAAGGCATACATTTGAAGTGTATAATCCAGACAATATAGAACATTAAGTCCAAATCAAGAAATGAATAGAGTTCAGAGTCCAAATATAGAAATAGAAATAGAAGGTGCTCGTGAGGAAATAAACCACTTCAACAGGACCCACATCCACTTCACAGCAGAGTCAAAGTATGTCTCAGATGGTTAACTTATATCCTTCTTCTATTTCACCAAGTGATGACATGCAGGTGTGCAGATAATCAGGGTGGACCCTTACCAGACTGTGTGGCTAGGCATTCATCATGCTCTAGCTAAACCGCTTTTTGTGCTAATTTGCACTGAGTCCTCAGGCTGCTTCTCTTGGGATTTCAGAATAGTCGTATATCATAGAGGGAGTAAAAAGAACTCGCATAGCATGATATCTTTGGTGACTTTTATTTTCCAAATAAAACATCCCATAAAAACAAATGCTGTGTGCATATCCCTTAAAATTCCATACTTCTCATATTGCACTCACTATTAGTTTAAACACTCTTACCAGATGGTAGATAATGTAACGCTTTGTTTGTCCTTCAGAATGCGGGCGCCGGCCCTCCACGGTCCCCGGTTCCCCGTCCTGGACTATGCGCACCTCGCAAGCTTCCAAACTCCTCCGGCCAGCGGAGAGCGAAGCGAAGCGTGGCGTTCCTTAGTGAGTGGTGCCGTGCAGTCCAATCACGACGCGTTTCGTCAGAGATGACTTCAGCTGGTGATTGGCTGCACTGAATCACGGCAAAACTTCTTATACCCGCCACCCCCCTTGGTCAGCTTCCAATCAAAAGAGTTGACCTCTTCGTATGGAAACAACCGTGGAGCGTCTGCAATCACCTGTCCTTAGACATATATTCTACATATCATCTATGCACAATTATATATAAAAACAAACATTCTTATAGTGTGCCTACTACCATTCATCTGATGAGACTTTGTTCACGGTTTGTCTGCTATTTATGAGTAGCTTCATGGTAAAGGTACACTCCTATTTCCCAGTGTAATATTTATAAAGCATTATTGGCCGATTTGTCATATATAGGGGTCATTTTAAGGAACTCTCCTAAAGAGAATCCATATGGTTATGAGTTTTCAGAGATTCCCCAGGTGCAAGGTTCCTCAGAGTTTTTAGTGACTTTATAATTTCCTTTTAATTGTAGGGTTTTTAGTTGTCCTTGTCACTCTATGTTTCCCAAGGTAATATATTAGGTTTGTCCTTAATTATCTCTCCTCAAGTGCACTTCTTAATTTCCATTGCACTGGTAAGGTTACAATGTATTATCTGGTCCTCTAACTAACTACATAATCAAAAGTCACTAATAAATGCGTTAATATCTAGTTCCACGTTTAACCCCCGGGGGGATAAGCTCCCCATGAGGTAAATCCAATGGGTTTCCCTCTGAGAGAGGTCTCTTATCCTATTAGACCCCCTCCATACTGGAAAGACCGTTTCAATGCCACAAAATCTTGCCAATGAGGGGTCCCTATCATGTTTTTCTCTAAAGTGTAGTGAGACATTGTGATCTTTGAAACCTTTTTTGATGTTTGCTAGGTGTTCTCCAATCCTGATTCCCAATTTTCTTTTTGTGCGTCCTATGTAACATAACCCGCAAGGACACCAAAGCAAATATACTACATAAGTTGTGTTACATGTAATATAATCATTTATTTGGAATGTTTGACCACCCCTGTTAGTAAATTCCTGTTTCTGACAGTTCAAACCCTTAGTCCATCTACAGGCTTTACACTTTTTACATGGATAGTATCCAGATTTGTTGGTGGGGAATTTCTGTGGGCCTGGGGCATCCAATATTTTCTTTACAATACTGTCCCCAAAAGACGGAGCCCTTCTGTAGATGAACTTAGGGGAATCTTCCAGATATGGGCCTAAATGACGGTCCATCTGTAAGATGTGCCAATGTTTTGAAAAAATATTTTCTACTTCTCTATATTGAGTATGAAAATTTGACAGAAACTTGAATTGATGGGTCTTATTTGTGGTCGTCAGTTCTTTATTATTGAATAAGCTCTCTCATGGGATGTCAGATACTTCTTTTCTAATTTGATCTAATCTGTCTGCATGATACCCCTTTTGTTCAAATTTAGTTTTAAGATGTTCTGATTGGATGTAATAGTCAGAGAGATCACTACAATTCCTACGGACCCTCAAGAATTGGCCTTTTGGAATGTTTTTAATCCATGACGGATGATGGCCGCTCTTGATGGACAAAAAACTGTTGCGGTCCGTAGGTTTGAAGTAAACTTTCGTTTTGAGGGATGTTTCTAACCTTTCTATGGTCACATCCAAATAGTCTATCGATGTGTCGCTAATAGTATAATCAAGGTTAATATTCTTATTGTTATGATTTAAATTGGTCATAAACTTTAAAGCCTCCTCTCTGGACCCCCTCCATATTATTATCAAATCGTCTATATAGCGACGATAGAACATCATCTGGGCGATTGGTATAGCATAGATGGTCCTGTCCTCCCACTCAGCCATGAACAGGTTGGCGATGCTGGGAGCAAATTTGGCTCCCATAGCAACACCAACCTGCTGAGTGTAGAAGGAATTGTTGTACCAGAAATAATTGTGTGATACACAAAAATCTAATACCTTTCCCAAAAACTTTTTTTGTGCGAAAGTGATATCCTCCCGTCTACTCAAGGCCCAATTTAGGGCCAGAATGGCGTCCTCATGTTGTATTATGGTGTACAAAGATGACACATCTGCTGTTATTAGTAAGATGTTATCTTCTTTGTTAAAGGTAATAGTTGTAAGAGATTTTAGCAGGTCTTTAGTATCTTTTAGGAAAGCTTTAGTTTGACTTACGCTAGACTGTAAAAACGCATCCAAATACTGTCCTAATCTGGCGGTTACCGACCCAATGCCGTTTACTATCGGCCTAGGAGGGGGATTTGTTGGATTTTTATGAATTTTGGGTACGGTATAAATGACAGGGATCCTGCAGAAACTAGGACTTAAATATCGTTTTTCTTTTTTATTTATGGCATACGTCCTATAGCCTTCATCTACCAGAGCATACAATTGTTTCTTGTAGGGTCTTTGCGTATTCTACTGTAAGTGGTAGTATCATTCAATAGGTCGTTCATCTGTTGTTGGTAGAACGATCTATCTAAAATTACCACACCCCCACCCTTGTCGGCTGGGCGTATGATAATTTCATTCCTGGCTTCTAACTGTTTAATGCCTTCCGAGATGTACCTAGGATTCACATTCTTTTTAGGTACTAATTGTTCCATATCTCTTAAAACCAAAGATTTGAACACCTCAACCTGTGAGTTATTGGTATTCTGTGGGTTAAACGTAGATTTATTTTGTAACCCACTATGTATAACAGGGTCCCCTGTGCATTTTCTATTAATGGGGTAAGCCGGGTGTGCTAAAAAGTATTTTTTTAAATTCAAATTTCTGGTAAACTTATGTACGTCTATGTACAGCTGAAATTTATTTAGTGGTCGTTTAGGAGCACTTTTGAGGCCTATATTTAGGATGTTTAATTCCTTTTTACTTAATTGGCATTGGCTCAGGTTGTAGATGCCTGTGTTTAGGTGTGCCTTCTTCGTTTTTTTGGATTGTTTGGATTTTCCTGCCCTGCATCCTCTCTTTCTATATGGTCCGGAGCATATTGGTAGTACTGGGGGGCTGATGTTAGATGGCCCCTGCCCCTTCCTCTGCCCCGTAAGGGTCGAGTAATAGCATTCCCTCTCCCTCGTTGTCCTCCCCCTCGATATCCCCTGTGATGGCCAAAAAAATCATTATTATAGTAATTCTCTCTTGCTTCATATGTATGTGCGGATTCCAATGGTAGATAACGATTATCCGTGGGGATATTGTAATTATTATCCCCCGCCCATTTATTAGGGGTATATGGAGGGTCATGGTTGGCTAACGCCTGACCTCTCCCTCTACCTATGGCTCCCTTGCCTCTACCTCTATAAGGGATATGAGACCAGGTGTTATTTATTTGCTTTTTCTTAGGTGTGGGATTTTCATTATAGTTAGTCACACGGGGCACAGTACCCTTTATGGGGAGTGTGCTCCGTTTGACCAAATTTGGGGTACTATAACCTTTAGAGTCATGTGGGTCTCCTTGTGGATGTTCCTGTGGTCCCACATTTTTTTGCCATTGATAGACATTGTTGGTTCTATAGTCCTCCAAATCCCTTTGACATTTTTTGACTTTTTTATTTTGTACCTCCTTGTCAATTCTTTCTAATTTAACTTTTATTTTTGTATTAAATTCTTTCACTTCATTAGTATCCTTCACAGGGTCCAATTTAGTTGTAATCTCTTGTATATTAGTCCAAATTCTTTCCAATTTGATTTTCTTCCTTTTCAGGACTAGTACTTGTAATTCTTTAGCTGATCTCTCAAAGAATGTGTACCATTCATCCATGAATTCTTTTTCAATTAATCCATCCTGGGGGGCTACTTCCCACCTCATACTGCGAAAGTTGATATTTTCTTTGAGGTAGTGTTCAAACGTGAACACATCCCACCATGCTTTAATCTGTTTTTCTAATAAGAATTCCAATCTTTTGAGTAAATAGTTAGTATCCAAATCCTTATTGATAGGGATGGTATTACTGGAGAAAATTGTTTTACTGTCCAAGTTACGATTAGCTAAAAAGTGTAAACTATCCATGGCTGCAGACTTTACATCCACCTCAGTGTGTGTCACAATTAATATCTATTAATGTGAGTCTTTATCTAAACTACTTGTGATATAGATCCACAGTCCGCGCCACTCTCTATATATTACTGTTATTTCAAAATGGTAAGACTAATGCAGCTGCCACTTTACAAATTCCATGAAAATACAAACAAGATGCTAAATAACTTTCAGATAGCTCTAAGCGGCGCTAAAGGCATACATTTGAAGTGTATAATCCAGACAATATAGAACATTAAGTCCAAATCAAGAAATGAATAAAGTTCAGAGTCCAAATATAGAAATAGAAATAGAAGGTGCTCGTGAGGAAATAAACCACTTCAACAGGACCCACATCCACTTCACAGCAGAGTCAAAGTATGTCTCAGATGGTTAACTTATATCCTTCTTCTATTTCACCAAGTGATGACATGCAGGTGTGCAGATAATCAGGGTGGACCCTTACCAGACTGTGTGGCTAGGCATTCATCATGCTCTAGCTAAACCGCTTTTTGTGCTAATTTGCACTGAGTCCTCAGGCTGCTTCTCTTGGGATTTCAGAATAGTCGTATATCATAGAGGGAGTAAAAAGAACTCGCATAGCATGATATCTTTGGTGACTTTTATTTTCCAAATAAAACATCCCATAAAAACAAATGCTGTGTGCATATCCCTTAAAATTCCATACTTCTCATATTGCACTCACTATTAGTTTAAACACTCTTACCAGATGGTAGATAATGTAACGCTTTGTTTGTCCTTCAGAATGCGGGCGCCGGCCCTCCACGGTCCCCGGTTCCCCGTCCTGGACTATGCGCACCTCGCAAGCTTCCAAACTCCTCCGGCCAGCGGAGAGCGAAGCGAATCGTGGCGTTCCTTAGTGAGTGGTGCCGTGCAGTCCAATCACGACGCGTTTCGTCAGAGATGACTTCAGCTGGTGATTGGCTGCACTGAATCACGGCAAAACTTCTTATACCCGCCACCCCCCTTGGTCAGCTTCCAATCAAAAGAGTTGACCTCTTCGTATGGAAACAACCGTGGAGCGTCTGCAATCACCTGTCCTTAGACATATATTCTACATATCATCTATGCACAATTATATATAAAAACAAACATTCTTATAGTGTGCCTACTACCATTCATCTGATGAGACTTTGTTCACGGTTTGTCTGCTATTTATGAGTAGCTTCATGGTAAAGGTACACTCCTATTTCCTAGTGTAATATTTATAAAGCATTATTGGCCGATTTGTCATATATAGGGGTCATTTTAAGGAACTCTCCTAAAGAGAATCCATATGGTTATGAGTTTTCAGATATTCCCCAGGTGCAAGGTTCCTCAGAGTTTTTAGTGACTTTATAATTTCCTTTTAATTGTAGGGTTTTTAGTTGTCCTTGTCACTCTATGTTTCCCAAGGTAATATATTAGGTTTGTCCTTAATTATCTCTCCTCAAGTGCACTTCTTAATTTCCATTGCACTGGTAAGGTTACAATGTATTATCTGGTCCTCTAACTAACTACAGATTACAAATTATTTTGAAATAACAGTAATATATAGAGAGTGGCGCGGACTGTGGATCTATATCACAAGTAGTTTAGATAAAGACTCACATTAATAGATGATAGTTTATTAGTATGACCTTTTGTATTGCCTCTGCAAATTATAACATTTATGGTTTACTAGTATGGCCAAATGTAACAGGATATTGGAATTGATGTTTTTATACCTCTTTTAATGCTTTAGAATAAAATTCATATTTTATATATTCTTTGTGACCATTCCTCTCTGATACCAGTAAAGTCCAATTTCTATAGGTTTTGTGTCTTTTATATCTGCCTGGAAATACGTTTTAATGGTACAAATTGTATGGATATGCACAGACCGCTTTAATAACATCACACTTAAAGAGGTAGTAAACTCAAAATTAAAAAAAATCCCCTGCAAGGTAATGTTATATTGTGCTAGTATGCATCGCATGCTAGCACATTATGTGAAACTTACCTTAAAACGAAGCCCTCCAGGGCTTCCGTCTTCAGACGGTCTTCCTTCCAGGTTTGGGGGTGCAGCCACTTGAATGGCCGAGTCACAATGATGTCACTTCAGGGGTCACTATTTACACCATAGGGCTCTGAGGGAACAACACGGGTGTGCAGTTCCTTCAGAGCCCATGTGTCGGTGACGCCACCAGTGGCTACATAACTAAATATCTCCTAAATGGCACTATTTACAGTACCTACAGGTAAGCCTTATTATAGGCTTATCTGTAGGTAAAACATGATCAACAAACTCAATTTACTACCACTTTAATGCTCAAGCAGCAGCAACAAAAGCAAATAAACTATTTTGAGGTATGGAAAAGGATATAAAAACATGTGCGACAAGTCCCTAAATAAACGACAGTAACTGGTTAAAAGCACACCCAGCTTTTAATACCAGTAAAAGTTTTCCTTTTAACAGACTGGAAATAACACAGCTGCATCAAGCATACAAAATGTAGACTGAAAGCATGGAGGAGTTAGCTAGATGTTTTTTACTCCCTCGGTCCCTCTTCTCATATTTACCTATTCCACTCTTGAAATTCCCTTAAACCCCACACTAAACTTTTGCAACCAGAGAAATAAAACAAAATAATCAGCCAGGCTAGATGAGTTAAAACAAGACTTGTAAAATATTCATTGGGTTGTCACCAGCTATATATTTAAAGCCGACTTAGCACATAGCATACATAATTGGCAAGAACCCTGTTGTATTTGAATTTTACTTGAGCAGGGGATGGGTGCAATGCATCAATAACTGATGAGAAAACACAGATTTCTATTACACAGCACATGGGGAATAAGATATATCCACCTAAAAACAGCAATAAAAATATTGTTCTGATTTATTGCCTAAAGACTCTTGCAAATAGGAAGGAATCACCAGTAAATCTTGAATTACTTTTATCAAGAAAACAGTATGTTCACTTTGCCATGTACGCTTGTCCTCCAAACAAGGTTAAATTAAGTTTGTTTGTTTTTTTCACTGTTTGTAACTGAAGAAGTAAGTCCAAAACTTTTAAGGATGCTACCTCACCTTGAAGTGCATGCAGAACAAATGACCTCCAAATGTTCCCAGAATCCCCCAAGTGAAAAATAAAACCTGACACTGCCCAGAGATCAGTCAATTAAAGAACTGGGCTTGTCATTACACTCAAAGGATTACCTGAGTAGAGGTCCATTATTCATAGAGTTTGAAAAGCCCCAAGCATGGTGAAGCACAACAAGAAATAGGTTTAAAATGTAGAACAAAAAGAGGTGCTTGATCTCTTAAAAACTGATCCATAAGAACGTGTTGGCTTGCACTCTTGGCATCTTTCTGTTCCAATTTTCATTGTTATAAATCACGTCAGATCTTACTTATACAGTCTGTGGCCATTAAGCATTACAGAAAGGGTGGACAAACTGACTTAGATAGCCAATTATGGTGGCTTTCAATCACATCGTCCTGACATTGTTCTGTAGGTTGTGTTAAAACCTAAGTTTATCTAAAAAAAAAAATAAGCACAAGAGACATTCCTTCAGCGTGTTGTGTCCCTTCTGCTTCTGTCTTTTAGTTGAGTTCCTCTTTCACTAATAGAACTGAGGAGCTGTCACAGGCATCAAGGGACCCCGTTTATGTTTGCCCTTTCCGCCCAGGTGGATGATTTAAAGGTTTGCCCCTCCATTCAGAGATCCTGTTACATTCATGGAATCTGTAGTACTGGCTTCTATGAATGCAGGAGCTGGGCAGAAAGGGCTGGCATAGCTGGGCATTCCTGAGACAGCTTCTCAGTTCTAGTAACCCCCCATCCCCCACACCACGAGATTAAGGCAGCAGGGGTACATTGGTGGAGGAAGAATACTACTGTACAAGAAGACAAAAGCGCAAGGGCCTTACCACAATGAAAGTAAATAATATCCGTTGTGCTCCTTTTGGGGTTTTTTTGGGGTAAACTTAGGCTTTAAAGTACCACAGTATTCAGAACTCCAACAGCAAGCTCACCTTATTGTAGATGAACTTCCTTTTTGCACAATAATTATTGCCTTTTACCTGGATATTCTCAATAAAATGTGTGAATTCCTACACAACAGCTGCATTCTTTAATATCCTGCTGAAAGGACCAGTCACCCTAGCCAGTTGTCTATGGAGCCTGAAGGTTGGCCATCTCACTGCCAGAGAAAGAGCTGAGATGAGCTGCAGTTACGATGGATCTGTCTGCTTCCAAGCTGTTTCTGGATTTGCCATGTACGGACATCATAACTAGACTAAAGCTGGGTACCCACTGCCCGAAAATTGTCAGAAAACGATCAGCTCGGCAAGAACCGGCCGACCTTCGGCCCATGTGAGCAGCTCCATTTATGACAGAAGCCGATCGCGCGTCCAGCTTCTGTCGAACGAGCATGCTGTGAAACCAGCATCCAATCAGCACCTGCAGCCAATGGCTGTGAATGCTGATCACTGTGCCCTGGTTGGGGGGGGGGGTGTCCCCTTGTCAGAACACAAAAGCTCAGCATCATCAAATGTGTTAGTACAGAGATCTGTACATTTTTTTTATTCAGTCTGCTGTTTTGAACGGAAAAAAACAATGTAGTGTGTACCCACATTGGGAAGCATCTAGCTATATGAGACAAAAAATACATGCACTTTGTCCCATAGGGGGGCAGAGCAATGTAAAAATGTAATGATAGATCTTCTTAAAAGATAAGCAATATTTCATGTTTATCCTAGACCAGTGGTTCTCAACCCTGTCCTCAAGTACCCAAAACAGGCCATATTTGCAGGTTTTCCTTTACTTTGCGCAGGGGCTTTAAATCAGTCAATGGCTTGGTATTTTGGACAGTTATTTTATCTAAGAGAAATTCCCAAAACATGGACTGTTGTGGGTACTTGAGGACAGGGTTGAGAACTACTGTCCTAGACCATTTGAATTATAAAAAAAATGTTCATAAAGAAAGTGAAATAAATTTTCTCTAGTATTGATACAAATGGATGGTATAATTTAACCAAAGGCGAATAAAGGAACAAGATAGGAGTAGTGAAAGGGTTACATCTCTGTTTTATCCTGTACTTATTCCAGGAACACTGGGCCTTGAGCCGGCGTCAGGCTTTGTGGAGAAAAAAAACTCTTCTGTAAAGAGTGAGTATTTGCTGTGATTAATCAGCCACCATGTGTACCGCTGCCCTGGGCTTCCATTAAGCAGGCCTCATAAAACATCATTTTAGTACACTTCTTTTGTAAGTTGAAACAGAGATTTCTTTAGCATTCCCATTGCTGTGATTTCTCCCCGTAGCCCATGCCATTTCTTTCACTATAATTCAGTTTATTGTTTCATAAAATACCTGCTTCCTTAGACTGATTCTTAACCACTATCACTCCATTTAATCATGCTTATCAAGGGTCTGGAGCTTATACCTTGTGACAGGCTTAGACCTGTCATTTGTCATTGAAGTATAAATCCCGGTTTAGCCACAGCTGGATTGTCACAAGAGATGACTACCTGCCTTTAAATAATTAACGAATGACAAAACCTCTAGCACTATATCAATATGTATTTCCAAACACTGTCCTTTTTTTAGATGAATAATGCAATTCTGTTTCACCTTGCTTGGCTGCCAGTCACTTACATCAGATGGTTCTCTAAAGAATTCTTTAGGTATTATCTTATTACTTCTTGCATAGATATCTTCAAGACTGTGATCCTTATCCATTTTTTTCTTTTGAAAGCTCCCCTTGAAGAATATTCACACTGGATGTGTTACCCAGCTTTTTTCATTTAAACAGGGCCATATAAGGGCCAGCTGATGCCCTAAGCAAAGCTCAACAGTAGAGGATATTAAGGCACAATAAGTGCTGAAAAAGGAAAAAAGAGATTTGAATTTGAGTTTACTTACAGGTAAAATCTCATAACTATCAGAAATAAATAAACTGTATACAATATTGTAATGTTACGCTCCCTCAGTGCTCAGAGCACATGTTTATTTTGCTTAATGGTTATTCCAGGGTTGCATTCAAATGAAGCACATTATCATATATGCTTTGCGGCACATTATGTAAAGATCTAAGAAGCTGCCTTTTTTTGGATGTGTTCCCCTGTAGATCTCTTTTAAGTGAAATAAATGTGATCCTTTGCAAAAGTATTTGAAAAAGCATGCACTAAAACATGACGTCGATGTAACTAGACCCAAGAACCAGGAGCACATTCCTGGTTCTCCTATCCCAGATCTAGTGATGCCCAGTTCTATATACACGGCTGTGCAAACATTTTAGGAAAGCATGAAAAAAAGCTGTAAATTAAGAATGCTTTCAGAAATAGAAGTGTTAATAGTTTATTTTCATCGATCCCCCCTTTGTGTTTCTTGGGAAGTGGGTCAGTGAAACTCAATACCATGTAACAACAACAATTTACGTAAAAGCTTTTTCGTCCTCACTGGCCATGTATTGCATATATGTGAACACAGGTTTTTAATTTATATTTGTCTTTGTTCTCTGTGTACTTTATATATATATATATTGTCTACAAATAAAATATAGATTTTATATAAACAATAAGGTCCAGTTTGCCTCTAAAGTCTAGTGATTCCCCTCTCTTCTCAAGCTACATTTACAGATGTGGCAAGGGAGAGACCCCCGTGGCAAGGGAGAGACCCCCGTAGTTGTTTATTTTTATCAATGAACAAAATGGAAAGTAAATGAACAGAAGAAAAATCCAAATCAAATCAATATTTGGTGTGACCACACTTTGCCTTAAAAACAGCATCAAATCTTCTAGGTACACTTGCACACAGTTTTTGAAGGACCTTGACAGATAGGTTGTTCCAGAAATCTTGGAAAACTAACCACAGATTTCCTGTGGATGTAGGCTGCCTCGGATCCTTCACTCTCTTCTTGTAATCCCACACAGACTCGATGATGTTGAGATCAGGGCTCTGTGGGGGCCAAACTATCACTTACAGGACTCCGTGTTATGCTTAATTATATTGGCCGTATGTTTGGGTTTGTTGTCCTGCTGCAGAATAAATTTGGGGCCAATCACTTGCCTCTCTGATGGTATAGCATAATGGATACATAACTTCCTGTATTTCTCAGCATTGATAACACCATTGATCCTGACCAAATCTCCAACTCCATTTTCAAAAATGCAGCCCCAAACTTACAAGGAATCTCCACCATGCTTCACTGTTAACTGCAGACACTCATTATTGTACCCCTCTCCAGCCATTTGGTGAAGAAACTGCTTCCTGCTACAGCCAAATATTTCAAATTTTGGCTCATCAGTCTAGAGCACCTGCTACCATTTTTCTGCACCCCAGTTCCTATATTTTGTGCATAGTTGAGTCACTTAGCCTTACTTCCATGCCAAGAGTGTGGCTTTTTGGCTTCAATTCCTTAATGAAGACCATTTAAAGCCAGACTTCTCTAGACAGTAGATGGACATACCTAGATTCCCCTGGTTTCTGCCACTTCTGTGCAGTGGTACTGTTGGATATTTTCCATCGTTGAACAAAAGTAAGCACGATGTGTCCTTCATTTATTGCTTTAAGCTTCTTTGGGCAATCACTGCATCTACAGTCCTCATTGTTGCCCGTTTCCTTGTGCTTCTTCAAAAGAGCTTGGACAGCCCCAGTCTGTTTTGAAAAGTTTGCCTGGGGTAGACCTTGCATATGCAGTATAACTATACCTTGTATCTTGTTGCTGTGCTCAATCTTGCCATGGCACATGAGTAGTGAAATTAAACTGTCTTCCACTACCTCACCTCTGTAGCAGAGTTTGGATGTTCCTCACCTAGTTTTAAGCCTCCTACATAGACATTTCTGATTCAGTTAACAACAGTGTTTCAACCTACATATGAAACCGATGATCATTAGCATCTGCTTGGTATAATTGGTTAATCATACACTTGACTCGAATTCTACAAAATCCCTGACTTTGTACAAGTGTGCAAAGTGTCCAAGTGTAAGAATTGATGCTGGTTTGAAGGCAAAGGGTAGTCACATCAAATCTTGATTTTATATAAATGTTTCTACTTTTCGCTCACTTTGCATTTTATAAATTTATAAAAATAAACAATTAAAATATATATATAGAAAAGATTCAAGAAGCTATTTTTTTTATATGTTCCCATGTGGATCTCTATTAAGTGAAACAAATGTGATCCTTTCAAACGTATTTGAAAAAAACATTGAAATATACTATGATATTACTAAAAAACTGATAAAATCGGATATTAAGATAGCGCTATTGTCTATGATTAAGGGACCAATTAAGAAGATAAGACGGGATGTTCTGGGATATGTGCTAATGGCTGCACGTACAGTGATAGCCCGAAACTGGCGGAAAGGGAAGGTCTCATCAAGAACTGATTGGATATGTGAAATGAGAGAAATACAAAATATTGAAAATACAATTATGAATGAGGAAGGACAAGAAAACTTGATCTCTCAGATATGGCAGGGATGGGATGAATTTGGAGTTTCAGCAAAATTAAGGGAATATATGTAAGGGCAATATTGATGAGGATCCATTTTCTTATTTTTATAAAAGCTTGTTTTTTTCTTTTTTTGTGTGTTTGATTTGGTTGTAAGAGGGATGAATGGGTAGGTGAGTATGGATGGTAGGATGGTATATAAAATGAAGGGGTAGAAATTAAATACCCCCCTATACAGGGGATATCATAATATTATTATAAGAATATTTATTGTAAAATGTAATGGATGTGAGATGGAATTTCTTATACTTTTTTGTAAATTATATTTGAAAAAAACTTTTGAATAAATAAAGTGTTAATAAAAAAAAAAAAAACATGCACTGGCACATGACATGGGCTTAGCTAGACCCAAAAACCTGAAGCACATTCCCAGGTCTCTTGACATAGGTCTAATGATACCCAATTCTGCAGGCAGTGCTGCTGAGCTCCCACCCAGTGATACCTGCATAGTTCTGACACCCACTTCACATGGGTTACTGAAAGCCAGCAGCTGTGAAGGTTGTCCTCTCTAAGGTGAGTAGACACTGTTATTAATGATCTGTTGCCACTGACCACAATATAAGGGAAACTTCAGCAGTGAATCTATTTTAACTATTTATGTATTGTTAAATGCATTGTATACATACAGGGGTTGGACAAAAATATGGAAACACTACATGATTTGCAGGTGTGAAAGTGATGACATGTTTCGTGTTGAAAGCAGAAGTGATGTAACATTCTTTTGCTTCCGCTGTGTGATGAGACACCTAGCTAACAGGCGGAAAGTCTCACTCTCATCATTCACTGTGTGTTCTGTTAGTAATACGGATTCATGTCAGAGCTTACTGAGTTCCAAAGAGGGCAAATTGTTGGCTCCTGCTTAGCTGGTACCTCTGTGACTGAAGTTGCAAATTTATTTGCGCTGTCGCAAGGTACAGTATCAAAGGATATGATGGCATATAAAGTTTCCAGGAAAACATCGCCTGATAAGCATAAGTGTCCTCGATATGGGCAACTGACCAAAAGAGACAAAAGGACATTGTGAAGGATTGTGACCTGGATTTTTGCATGAAGAGTGGTATCAGGTTCCATTATCCACCATCCAAGACTTCATTCATTTCCATAATTTTGTCCAGCCTCTGTATACTATTTTCATTACATGAATCAAGCCTTTGTACATGTAGTGCTACCCCCCTCCCAGGAGCCACTTATATATGTTTGGTTCTGTGCTCTGCCTCTCAACCTCAAGAACAGCCTCAGCCTGGCAATAGTGTAAGTGCAAGGACCAATGAAAACACACACGTTGATAAAACATAGAAATTGTCTTTACTGCAAATTTCTGTGGAAAAATGTAACAAACAATACAGTATATATTCAAGTAATCCAACATGGAGAGCAATAACTGAGATCAAGAGCAATATAGCTCAATACTATATTCAGGGTGCATTTAAAAACTGAGAATAACCCCAAGAGTAGAGACACACACTTCAACAGCTGCAATTCTATATCAGATTGGTTACCAGCGGCGGCTGGTGTGGGAGGGGCGCTGGGGCGCCGCCTCCCCGCCGGCAAAAGACGAGAAAAAAAAAAAAAAAGTCAACCCCGCCCACCTACAGGTGGCGCCGGTACATTGACTTTCTTTTTTTTTTTTTCTTCTCGGCTCCTTGGCTGTCACATGACAGCCAAGTAAGTGAGCCTATTGGTCGGCCATTCAAGCCTATGCATGTGCGCTTCTTCCTGCGGCCATGCATAGGCTGATTGGCTGCCCT
>BLSH010205261.1:1881718-1920137 GCA_018402905.1 Glandirana rugosa
ACACACATACACCTACCTCCTGGAGAGTGTTCTTGATCTGGCCAACTGTTGTGAAGGGTGTTTTCTTCACCAGGGAAAGAATTATTCGGTCATCCGCCACAGTTGTTTTCCATGGTCTTCCGGGTCTTTTGGTGTTGCTGAGCTCACCGGTGCGTTCTTTCTTTTTAAGGATGTTCCAAACAGTTGCTTTGGCCACACCTAATGTTTTTGCTATCTCTCTGATGGGTTTGTTTTGTTTTTTTAAGCCTAATGGTGGCTTGCTTCACTGATAGTGACAGCTCTTTGGATCTCATATTGAGAGTTGACAGATTCCAATGCAAATAGCACACTTGAAATGAACTTTGGACCTTTTATCTGCTCCTTGTAAATGGGATAATGAGGGAATAACACACACCTGGCCATGGAACAGCTGAGCAGCCAATTGTCCCATTACTTTTGGTCCCTTTAAAAGTGAGAGGCACATATACAAACTGTTGTAATTCCTACACCATTCATCTGATTTGGATGTAAATACCCTCAATTTAAAGCTGTTGTTTGTTTCATTTCAAATCCATTGTGGTGGTGTATGGAGCCAAAAAAAATTAGAATTTTGTCGATGTCCCAATATTTATGGACCTGACTGTATATTATACTGAGTTCTCAGAAACACACATTTTGCTAATAATATAGGAGTATCTTAAATTGATATGCATAGCTCTCAACGGTCCCTTTTGGAATCAAATTCCACTTTCCTCCTCAATTGTCCCCCTATTTGGTCTGCAGCATTTGTTCTTTAAAAAAAATATACCAGTTAACTACAGAAAGTGTTACACTACACAAAAAAACTACCCAACCAATATATTATTGCATTTGTTATTTTGAAAAGCCAGTATATAGGAAAAGTAGTGAACAAATAAAAGCAATTGAGGATTTATCTAATCATCTCATCTGGCATATTTTTCATGGTCCTTTAAAAAGTACATGTTCTTTGCCTAGATAATTTCTGCTAAAATGTGCTCCTCTTTTTCATCTCAGACAGTTGAGAGGTACCGTATGTACTGTATATGGCACAGGCTAGGAGATATTTCGATAAGCTCTCCCTGATTAACCATAAAAATAGGAAAGCTCCAAATCCTAATAAAGCAAAAGCTATGCTGGATCAATGAGACTTCATTTCATCAAGATAGTCAGACAATCATCTTTCACAGATGTACTAAGGAACATTACAGGATTGTAGAATTCCAGTTTTAGAACAATAGTTTTCCATAGGTAGCTGTGGACTGACATCTTTGGATTCCCATCCAGAGAGAACTACAATTGTAAAAAAAGAGGCAAGGGTCACAGGATAGGAGTAGGCTGTAGTAAAGTGGCTTAACTTGATAAACAGGTCAGACTGTTGGTTCTGCCATTACTTCCACTCTACGGTAATGTACAATATTTATGCAGCACTGCTCTAAAATAAGATATGCAAAAACATGACAAATCCCTAAATTTACCATGCATTTTTATCAATAAACCAAACCACTATACTTAAATCACAATCTGTACATCTCATTTTCCAAAAATATTCAGTAAATCTATAATTAATGTATTTTACATCAAACATCTATTGAAAAAAAACTCCACTTATATTAATCCTATAGTACAATCCTCTTCACTACTTCAGTGTTGTAAATTTCAAAATGCATGCTCTGTGCCAGCCTATTTCAAGCAGAGTCCCTCCAGAGGTTGCTAGGGGTTCCTTGAACAATGAGCAATATCTGCCTTTCACATAATAAAGTACTTCCACCAATGATCATTTTACCTATCTGTAAGGGGGACATTCTTCCAAGTACCCCCAATGTAATGTGCACATCCCCCCACTGAACATAAATGAAGAATACTTTGCATTGACCATCAAAGTAAGGAGCATTCTTCCCATTGACCATCAATGCAAGAAGAATTTTCCCACTGACCACCAATGTAATAGGGTCCCTTCTACCACTGACCACCAGTGCATGGGGTCCTTTCACCCACTGACCACAAATCCAAGGGAGGCTTCTCTCCACAGACCACCAAAGTAAGGGAGCATTTTGCTGACCATTGGTGTGAGGGGGCACCATTACAATGACTGACCTGTCTTCTCTGACCACCATGAGAGTGAACACTAACATTTTTACAGTCTGCTATTAATATTATTACTATTACTATCAGTGTTTAATTTCATTATTATTATTAAAAATAATTTAGCCCTGGGTGCCAACTGTGCTATGTATGCCACATTCCTTATTCTTACGCTAATGTACCGTGAGCTTTAACCACTTGCCGCCCACCCACCGTCATGGCTGTTTACCATGTGATCAGCGGTGATGAAGTCACAGCTGATCAAAAATGGTACTTTCCCCATTCGCACGGCGCATGCGTGCGATCGGGAGCGCGCTGCGCGTGCATGTCGGTGGCGGCGTGTTCCCAGGGAAGACTGCCTGTCACCGACACTGGTATCAGCCGTTGGCTGGCGGCTGTTACCTTGTGATCAGCTGTGATCTACTCACAGCTGATCACATGTAATGTAAACAGAGCGGTAGCTCACTGTTACCAGCTCTTTTCTCCTCACACAGTTTCCAGTGTGAGGAGAGAAGAGCTAGGATCAGTGAGTTACTGATCTGTGTAACGCACAAACACACCTGTCACATCACCCCTGCCTCCCAATGCACCTGTAACCCAACAGTCACCACATCTGCCCCCATAAAGTGCATCTGTCATCATAAAGTGTACCTGTCATCAGACTGCCATCATAAAGTTTACCTGTCACCCATCACCAATCAATGACCGTGCCGTGTCACCTGTCACCCATCAGTGACCGTGGCATGGCACCCATCACTGACTGTGGCCTGTCACCCGTCACCCATTAGTGACCGTGGCGCGTCACCTGTCACCCATCAGTGACCGTGGCGTGTCACCCGTCACCCATCACTGACCATGGTGTGTCACACATCTGTGACCGTGGCCTGTCACCCATCAGTGACTGTGGCGTGTCACCCATCAGTGACCGTGGCGTGTCAACCGTCAAACATCAGTGACCGTGGCCCCTCACCCGTCACCCATTACTGACCACGGCCTGTCACCCGTCAACCATCACTGACCTGGTCTGTCACCCGTCACTGACCTTGGCCTGTCACCCGTCACCCATCCGTGACCACCGCCAGTCACCTGTGGCCTGTCACCCATCACCCATCAGTAACCACCGCCAGTCACCCATCACCCATCAGTGACCATGCCCATTCACCCATCAGTGACCACCCCCAGACACCCGTCACCCATCAGTGACAACCGCCAGTCACCCGTCACCCATCAGTGACCACCGCCAGTCACCTGTCATGCATCTGTGACCACCGCCAGTCACCCGTCATGCATCAGTGACCACTGCCAGACATCCGTCACCCATCAGTGACCACCACCAGACAATGGTCACCCATCAGTGACCACCGCCAGAAACCCGTCATCCATCAGTGACCACCGCCAGACACTCGGCACCCATCAGTGACCACCGCCAGTTACTCATCAGTGACCACCACCAGTCACCCGTCACCCATCAGTGACCACCGCCAGACACCCATCATCCATCAGTGACCACCGCCAGTCACCTGTCACCCATTAGTGACCACTCCAAGTCACCCATCACCCAACAGTGACCACCGCCAGTCACCCATCACCCATCAGTGACCACCGCCAGACACCCGTCACCCATAAGTGACCACCGCCAGACACCCGTCACCCATCAGTGACCACCGCCAATAACCCGTCACCCATCAGTGACCTTCACCAGTCACCCATCAGTGACCATCGCCAATCACCTGTCAGTGACCGGCATCAATCACCTCTCAGTGACCGTCATCACCTATCAGTAAACATCACCTGTAAAAGTCTCACACATGTGGTATCGCCATACTCAGGACGAGTAGCAGAATGTATTTTGAGGTGTCATTTTTGCTAAGTACATGCTATGTGTTGGAAATATCTTATAAATGGACAACATTGTGTAAAAATAAAAGCGTTTTCATTTTTTTCCCACATTTTCCAAAAACTACTGGTAAAAAATGACATATTCAAAAGACTCATTATGCCTCATAGATTATTCGTTGTGGTGTTTGCTTTCCAAAATGGGGTCATTTTGTGGGCAATTTCATTGTCCTGGTGCTCTAGGGCCTTCAAAAATGTGATAGGTCGTCATGACATTAGATGTGTAATTTATGTCCCTAGAATACCTGACGGTGTTCCCTGCATGTTGGGCCTCTGTATGTGGCCAGGCTGTGAAAAAGTCTCGGACATGTGGTATATACTCTGGAGGAGTAGCAGAATGTGTTTTGGGGTGTAATTTGTGGTATGCATATGCTGGGTGTGAGAAATAACCTGTTAATATATGACAATTTTGTGGAAAAAAAAATCTTAATTTTGCAAAGAATTGTGGGAAAAAATTACAACTTCAAAAAATTCACCGTGCCTCTAATACCTTTTCTACTTTCCAAAAAGGGGTCATTTGGGGGGTATTTGTACTTTCCTGGCTTGTTAGGGTCTCAAGAAATGATATAGGCCGTCAGTGCATCAGGTGTGATCAATTTTCAATGATTGGCACCATAGCTTGTAGACTCTATAACTTACACAAGGACCAAATAATATACACTTATTTGGGTTATTTTTACCAAAGATAGATAGCAGTATAAATTTTGGCCAAAAATTTATGAAGAGAAATTACTTATTTGCAAAATTGTATGACAAAAACAAATAAAAAGGCATTTTTTCACAAAATTTTAAATCTTTTTTTTATTTATAGCACAAAAAATAAAAAAACCCGCCAGTGATTAAATACCACCAAAAGAAAGCTCTATTTGTGTGAAAAAAAAGGATGCAAATTTCATATTAGTACTGTCTTGCATAACTGAGTAATTGTCATTCAAAGTGTGATAGCGCTCAAAGCTGAAAAATGGCCTGGACAGGAAGGGTGTTTACGTGCCCAGTACTGAGGTGGTTAAATATAGTAATTATTAGAAGTGGTTCGTCAAGACCTAAAAATTATTTCAAGGGTTCCTTCATGTTAAAAAGATTGAGAATGATTACTTTATGCAAACATTAAACACAATCCCAATGTCTGAAACCTTTCACTTTTCATTGGACTGTAACATACCCTTAATAGTGACAGAAGATCACATGTATTCAGTGTCAGATCTCATGGTACTCATCAGTTACTCTTCCTTTTAATTCCAATGCTCCACTTAATCAATACATAAAATTGCCAGCCATAGCTTAATTCTATAAAAGCATGACTTTATGAAAACTTTAAAACACAATATACTCATATCTGTGTGTAGAAGGGTGTTATAGAGAAAAGAAGGGTCAGGTGCGGCACTTTTTCATGCAGCCGCCTTCCTGAGGTGCGCCATTAAGTGACAATGGGCAGGAATGTATCCCGGCGATTGCTTGGTGTACAGAGCAGTAGAGGACAGAGCAGTACCATGACTTCTGCTGTGCTCTCCCACTAAGAGAAACCTCCAGAGGACTGCCAGTACCTATTATAAGCACAGGATTTCCTTAAATATTTGGGGGCCATTTTACATGCTATACTACTACTTTTGGTGGAAGGAGTACAATGGAAGGGCACTGTGATGAATGTGTAAAGTTCTTGGGTCTCCCAATAGTTGAAGTGGACCAACTGCTCAGGGCTCCAGCATCCTGTTGTTGCGGAGTATTGGCTTCTTGTACAGTGTCTGAAGCTACTGCAAATAGAGATGCCTCATGAGACAGCGAGTTATCCTTTTTTGATCTTGAACAGTGTAATAGTGAGCTGTAGCTATGGCTTGGGTTAACATCCCTTCTATTTAAACTTTCTGAAAGGTCCTTGCAGGTGTCTCACATTTGGTGTAGGTTGTCCTACATGTGCACAAAATATAAATATTTATAGACACCTCAGGAAACTGTATTCAGTTCTACAAGGGGATGAAGTCTGACAGACCCAACTGGGACAGGAGCTTTTGGAGGGGACTAGGGGCTAGCCTTCTACCCGCTGATGGCTTATGGAGGTAGGGTACCCACGTGTCCCAGATTGCTCAGGACTGTCCGGCAATTGATATGTCTATCCTGGGTCCCAGGTGCCTTCATTCTGGGACAAGACAGTGTCCCAGAATGAAATAGAGGACAGTCAATCAGCCTACTAACTCCTTTGCTGGAACTGGTTGCTAGGGCTGCCCCGCCTGGTGCCTAGCAACCAGTGACGTCAGACTCTCAGTGTGAGGCCGAGTGAGTCCCACACCTAGTGCTGCATTGCTTTCTCCCCCCACCTGCTCCTTCTCCGACGCTTGGTGGCATGCAGATAGAGGGAGTGACTTGCACTTTCAGCAGTATGGACTGGTTGTCTTCACTCTCGTCTCCACCCACCTCCTCCTTCTCCTGCGCCTGGCGACATGTAGAGGGAGTGACTTGCAGCAGGGAATGGACTTTGGCAAGTGACACTGCATGTGGTGGTGGTTCATGGTGGCAAGCTGCGGGTAGCAAGTGACACTGCATCTGGTGATAGTCCATGGTGGCAGGCTGTGGGTGGCAGGTGACACTGCATCTGGTGGTGGTGACAGGCTGTAGGTGGCAGGTGACACTGCATCTGGTGATGGCAGGCTGTGGGTGGCAAGTGACACTGCATCTGGTGGTGATGGCAGGCTACGGGTGGCAAGTGACACTGCATCTGGTAGTTGTGGCAGGCTACGGTCAGAGGGCAAGTGACACTGCATCTGATGGTGATGCATAGTGACAGGCTGTGGGTGGCAGGTGACACTGCATGTGGTGGTGGTGCATGGTGGCATACTGCAGTTGGCAAGTGACACTTCATGTGGTGGTGGTGGCGGCAGGCTGCGAGTGGCAGGTGACTCTGCATCTGGTGATGGTGGCAGGCTGCTGGTGGTAAGTGACACTGCATCTGGTAGTGGTGGCAGGCTGCGGTGGGTCAGGTGGCAAGTGACACTGCAACTGATGATGGTGCGTAGTGGCAGGCTGCATTTGGCAAGTGACACTGCATTTGGTGGTGGTGGCGGCAGGCTGCAGGTGGCAGGTGACACTGGCATCGGGTGATGGTTGCAGGCTGCTGGTGGCAAGTGACACTGCATCTGGTAGTGGTGGCAGGCTGAGGTGGGTCAGGTGGCAAGTGACACTGCATTTGGTGGTGGTGCATGGTGGCAGGCTGCAGTTGGCAAGTGGCACTGCACCTGGTGGTGGTGTGAGTGGCAAGTTACACTGCATGTGATGGTGCATTTTGGCAGGTGGCGAGGGGCAAGTGGCACTGTATCGGGTGGTGGTGCCAGGCTGTGGGTGGCAAGTAACAAACTGTATCGGGTGGCAAGTGACACACTGCATCTAGCAGCAGGCGACGATGACAAGTGACACACTGCATTCGGTGGCAAGTGACATGCTGCATCTGGTGGCAGGTAATGGTGGCAAGTGACAAGCTGCTTCTGGTAGCAGGCGATGGTGGCAAATGACAAGCTGCAGCTGGTAGCAGGTGAAGGTGGCAAGCGACAAGCTGCATCTGCTGGCAGGCGACGGTAACAAGTGACAGGCTGCATCTGGTGGCAGGTGATGGTGGCAAATGACAAGCTGCATCTGATGGCAGGCAACGGTGGCATGCTGCATCTGGTGGCAGGCGACAGTGGCACTCTGCATCTGGTGGCAAGCTCAGGGTTCCCATTGATTCTGCATTATGATGAGTTGAACTATTTCATTATATATTACAATGATATAATAATAGAAATAATGTGATTTGATCATCCTGACACCATATCAAGAATGGTGTCAAGATAATTTAAGTGCTAACACCAGCCATTCGCCCGACAAATCACTGAATTCTCCATCAACCCCGAGACTACATTACCCCCAATTACCCCCAGCTTCCCCCCCCCCGGCAGAATTTTCTTCCACAAAACCAGTCCCCCATGCCAAAAAGGTTGGGAACCGCTGCTCTAAAGTGACATCACTTCCTCCTAGCGCTCTATGATAGAGATAGCCGCGCAGGAGATTACATTGTTGACACGGGTTTTGAAATCATCTTTTTTTTAGGGGGGAGTGTCCCTGAATGGCAGTTTGGAAATGTGGTCACCCTATATGGAGGAGACTGGGGGTTTAGTCAGCTTCTTCCGGTCAGTGCATGGAAAGAGCTCAGTTCAGCCTCAGATCCTATGGAGAGAGCAGATCATTCTCTAATGATGCACAACAACGTGATGAACACTGAGAGCAAGGCTTGGATTAATTCTCTGAATAAAGACAATAAAGCTTCTCTCCTGGAGTAGATGAAAAGGTGTAATATTAATCTTGATAGAATCCAAAAATGTTATCTGCGCTTGGCTAAAGAGAAATACCACTGGCAGGCAGCACCGATAGATTTGATCGCATTCCCATCAACAATAATAAAATAAAAAGGGTGCACCAAAAAATTATAAATTGAATAAACTTAATCAGAAAGTCCTGAATAAATAATTCATATGAGTCCACTAGACATTATAAGGATGACTAAGTCCCCACACCAATAGATGTGAGAAGGTTAGTGAATATACTCATCACAGCTGTACATGGAGGGGCAATCCTGCTTACTAGAATATATTGACCCTCAGATTATAGAAGTGTCAAAACACGCATGTATGGACACCAAGCCAACATGATGGATCTGATCGCCAAGCTCTTACCGTGGACCCCACTATAACTCCTTATGGCAAATGTGTATACCAACACTGGGGCAGGAGGCACATACTCCAAACGATGGGTGCAGACAAAGTGAACCCTCACTTCACAACTCCTCCGGCGCATCGCTCACTCCATGGCTCTTCCGCTATGGTCACTGCCAGCTGCTGCACTGCTCACATGGAGGACTTCTCTGAGAGGCGGACACCGGACATGGGCTTCCGGGGTCCCCTCTGCACCTCACAACAAGCTACGAGGCCGAAACTTCCTACAGGGAATATTAATCTTGTACAGATTAATGGTCAAGGAAAAATGGTGGCCCTCCTGCAGAATGGGTTGGAGAAGCTCCTCCACTCGGGACAGAAATATTTATCAACAATCTCCCTCAAGAAATCTATGAAGATAAATGAATTCTACTTTTTCAGACTGCTGGAACATTGTATGAGTTTTGCCTTTAGCTGACTTTTCTAGTGGACAGATTACACAAGTGAAAGCCGAACACCTGAAAGACAACATGTGTAATGCACTTTGTGTATTCAGGGCTATGAGCTTAATGCTGGACTGTCTGGAGTGGACTCCCTGACTAATCAAAGCTGTCTGGGTGCCTGGCTGTTGTATAGCTTACTGTTATTTATATCACTGTTTCATTAGTTACTGTTAGCTGTTAATTAGATGTAATGTTAGATGTACTGATGATATTAATGTTTAAGCTGTCAAGCTCTTATGTGATTTTATGTGGTATGAATTCTATGTGAATTCACAGTAAAGGGAGTTGATGTTTGCAACTAAGCTAGTGTCGTCTAATTCTTGGGTGCAGTCCTCAGCTATAATACCTTGATCCTGATTCCAGAGTGGAAAAAGCTGTATCTTGGCATAGGCACCCCAGCAGGAAGAGCACCCTGTATTAAAACCACAATGTGCTTCCTCATGCAGGAGAAAGTCTTCTAGCATGTATGATGTGCACATTTCCAATGGCTTGTGTGATGGTATGTGAGGCAAAGTGGTAGACAGATGCTACCTGTTGCCTTGTATTCATTCTTTTGGATTGGATTAAACGGAGTCCGGTCCGTTGTGTCGGAGGCCAGCCCCACTGAGGAAACTATACTGTTTAGCGACGGACGGCAAGGACTTATTTTCTGCTTTGTTTGTTTTTAACCTGCAAACCTTTTACCAATAAACCTGGCAAGCCGCCAGATTTGAAGAAAGTTGCCTGTACGCTGACCATTTTCCTCAGGAAAGATGATTCCCACGAGCTAATCTCCCACACTTGGCAAAGAAGCAGAGCCATTGTGCCCAAGACAAAGACCTATTGTTAGGAAAAAAGACATTCCTGGTCATTTCTGGCCTCCCGTGCGCGTTTGCATGCGTGCCATTTAAGCAGGACAGCACCAGGAGGCAAGTGCTGTCCGTTCTACAGCGTTCTACAGTTCTTACCGTGACTAGTGACCCTGTGTCTGCTCTGAAGTGGCTTCCTGCATCTGTGACCCTGGCTATCTTTGGACTTTGTTTGCTTTCTGCCTGCCCTGACCCCCGGCCTGTCTACGACTTCTCTCCTGCCTGATCCTGTGTACTTCTGCTGCCTGCACATTGCACCCCGACCATCCGCTTGTCTCATCCTTCTGTACCGCATTTCCAGCACGTTGCCGACCCGGACTGTACCACTATGCTTCTGCCAAGCACGAGCTTCAGCAGACCTTCATCCACCACCAGTGACCAAGTCCAGCCCTTGTGCCCCCCTGTGCTCCCGAGCTCCCTGTCTACACTACCAGGGGTTCGTGAACCAGGGCCATAAGAGAGGTTGTCCCCTGCATAAGTCAGACTCGACCACCAGGTATGTGACACCTATCTTTTCCCCAAAGGTATTATTCTGAATATGGGATTTTTCTTTGTGTCAATGTGTACTGACTTAATCAACTGTTACCGTTTTGCTCAGATCAAAGGAGTCCCCTCTCCCCATCCTTGTTGAATTGGAGAAGCGATGGAATCTTTCCCCTGAGGTGGCCAGGGTTGAGATGTCTTAAAGGGAAGTTTCAAAAGTTTCCTGGAGGCTGGCTACATCTGTCCTATGAAGAAAAAATGGGTTTGTTTGAGCAGACACCCTAAATTAGGGAAATAGGTTTAAACACTTATCTTCACTAGTATATTAATGCAGTTTATTATTTGTGTTGAAACTAGATTATGTAGTTGTTTTTTTTTACTTGTGGAGCTTATTATGTCATATGTTACTATATAATTTCTTTTGTTCTTGATAATGGATGATCAGTTAGTTTGTAGGTATGGCCAAAGGATATGATAAGCAGGAGGCGAAATGTAGCAAGGTTGTTACCAAAGAAGGGGTGTGCTAGGTGATGCACTTTTCGCTGCAGCCTGCCTCCCTAAGGTGTGCTGCTGAATGACGCCGGGCAGGACCATGATACGGGTATTGCTCAGTATACAGGGGACAGAGCAGTCACATGACCACTGCTGGGCTATGGGCGCTAGAGGGAACGCTATCGAGGACTGTCTTGTCCTTTGCAGTAGACATCAAGTGGACATCTTGGGAAAGTGTTTGCCTGTTAAAGATACCATATTCCCACAAGATTTAGTGGACATTTGGCACGGACATGACATATAAATATCAGATCCTGCATTACAAGTGGTGTCCTTCATGGTAGAGAGAGGGCAGAAGCAAGCATGTGAAGGCCATAGGTGCATGTGGGCTCCCCTTCCAGGACGTGGGACTGCTCCCTGGATAAGCATAAGTCCTTGGTGGGAATCAGGAGAAACCCATAGTGGAATGAGACATAGAGGTTCATTTACTATCACGCCGGCCGCAATTTTGCGGAAAAATTGCAGTGATTGCGACAAATAGCTCTAAAATGCAGTGATTGCTGCATATAGCTCTAAATGTCGCAAATCGCTGTAAATAGCGCTAAACCAGTATTCACAATAGCACTGGCGGCAAAATACTACCAAACTGAAATTTACAATAGCGCCCGGGAAAAAGATAGCACCCAAGTCCTGACTTTAGTCAGGACCTGGAGAAGTGCACATGGAAATAATGTTTAGAACAAGATATAATCACTTAAATTGTACTAAAATAGGTGGCATATTGTTTAAAGATAATCTGCTTTTAAACAGTGTGAAAATGTGATTTCTACACTGAAATATCTTTAAAAATCTGAGAAGAGATAAATTCTCCATCTCTTTACAACTAGATGCACAGCACAGCTGAGCACAACTGAGCATGCCTAGACATGAAACTACTCTTATTTTAACTCCCATGAAATATTTACAGGGCACTATAGTACATACCAAAATTAGTGCTAGTTTAAAACTGGAGTTATGTAGCCCAATGCAAGTTTCACCCATTCATTCTAATGGTGGGTACAATTGTAACTTCCCCAAAGAAATCCTTTTCATGTTTAGATGAAATGTATCTTTCTCTCAAAGAATTTGTCCTTGCAATAATGTTGCTTCTTCATCATCTATTTTGTTTTAAGAATGCTAGAATGTGTAGTGTTTTCATGTTTTTCTCACAATAATATTTCCCCAAACCCACACAGGTATCTTTACATACCACAACCAATACCATTGCTTATAGAATTTTAAAATTAGTCACAATTTTTTATTTTTTTATTATTTCCAAATGATCCTAATTTGAGCCCAAAAATGTGACAGGTGTACCAACATCAGAAAAAAAAATGAAATTCCCAAAAATCAGAGGGTAACGTCACTATTCTACATTCACGCACCAAGAACCACCAAATATCACAGAATAAATCAAGAAGAATAACTCCTGACTAATGTAATTCCACCACCTATATGGCCAAAGAAATGCAGTATATATGTGAAGGAGGGTTACACATATAACAGCCCCATGGCTCACAAGGTAAGACAACTGTCTAGCAACCCTGAGTTTGAATCCCAAACATGCCACTTCATGTGTGTGCAAAAGTACCCCTGATGATGTCACATTTGACGAAACGATCGTTGGGACAGCTACGCTGCTGAGCATGCGCATCTTTGATTTGTGATTCGTTTGAAGGACTGTATTGGTTCTCATGGCGTGATTTGCAGCCAAAACCCCATGATTTTATGTAAGTGCACTGAGTTTAAATAAACAGAAAGTTGAGACCATAATACACTATGAGGAGTCTCCCTGTTTTATATCCACTTTGATTCTGAGGATCCATACCTGTTTGTTGGGGACAGTGTGCTGGATCATCCCTGATCACAGGAGTTAGGCACCTAGGTTATCGTAGAGATACATCTAGACCCCTTCAGAGGATCAGAGATCCTACCGAGCTTTTCCTGACCCTCCTGAGTAAGAAGGGCCGCTGGCTTTCTGGTAAGCCGCATCTTATATTTGGTGAAGGTGTCACAGTTGTGGATGAATTATCACTGTGATATCAGACTGGTTCACACAGCAAAAGAAACCAACATGTTTGAATTGTTTGTGCAAGGACACTTTATCAACTAATTAATGAACTTTATGTTATATGAATTCCTCTTTAGCATATTTGCACTTTTTATATTGTGGACTTTGAAAGGTTTGCACATAACTGATGTGATATTTGCACTACATTTATTGAGTGCTGCACCTTATGATATATGTTTATAACTTCATGTAGAGATGTTGTTTATTCTCCCTATGTTTTTAAACATAACTCCTGACTCAGGGCCTTACCTAAATTATGTCTAAATGTAGTATTTTTGTGTAGGAGAGTTTCACCACCATTACAAATCTTGCCAGATATACTATCTAGCCAAAAGTATTGGGATGCCTGCCTTTACACACATGAATTTTGATGGCAGCCCAGTCCTAAGCCATAGGGTTAATATTTGGTTTGGAAAAAAATCAGTTATTTTAGAGCTGTCCACAGTGTGTGCCTGTTGCTTGCCATATGTACACATGACTTTGGCTTCCATCAACTCTCCTCAGGTATTATTGACTTTGAGGGCCACTGACATAATGAAGTTAGATACATATGCCTGAAGGGGGTATACAAAGCTTCAGAGTGCTGCAGTGGATGGAAATCCTATAAGCCCTCTGTCTCCTTATCTACCTATGGTTGGATATCTCTTGGAATGAGCACCATTGGAGACCCCCCTGGATAGTGACCGGCACTACAAAACAAAGCTACTGTTCCTGAACCTGGAACCTACCTCTCGAGACCTCCCAAACCATCCCGGTTGACCCATGTTGCCATATGGTGCATGTGTCTTACGAATCTGGTAAGATTCCATCTATCTCAGTGGAATGTGACCAGTGCTTACACCTAATTCGAAGATGAAATATGATTATATATGAACTGTATTATTTATGAACACTAATTTTTAAATTTTTAAATATTTAAATTTTTGAATATTTTGGTTTTCCGTTTTTCTACTTTATTGTTTTAAAATTAGATTTGGCCCGCCCTTTGCAGCTATAACAGCTTCAACTCTTCTGGGAAGGCTGTCCACAAGGTTTAGGAGTGTGTCTATGGGAATTTTTGCCCATTCTTCCAGAAGTGCATTTGTGAGGTCAGGTACTGATGTTGGATGAGAAGGCCTGGTTCATAGTCTCTGCTCTAATTCAGCCAAAAGGTGTTCTATCTGGTTGAGGTCAGGACTCTGTGCAGGCCAGTCAAGTTCCTCCACCCACCCTAGCCTCCCTCATCCATGTCTTTATGGACTTTGCTTTGTGCACTGGTGCGCAGTCATGTTGGAACAGGGAGGGGCCATCCCCAAACTGTTCCTATAAAGTTGGGAGCATGAAATTGTCCAAAATGTCTTGGTATGCTGACGCCTTAAGAGTTCCCTTCACTGGAACTAAGAGGCCAAGCCAACCTCTTAAAAACAACCCCACATGATAATCCCCCCTCCACCAGTGCACAAAGCAAGGTTCATAAAGACATGGATTTGCAAGTTTTGGGTGGAGGAACTTGACTGGCCTGCACAGAGTCCTGACCTCAACCAGATAGAACACCTTTTGGCTAAATTAGAGCAGAGATTGCGAGCCAGGCCCTATTAACCATGCACTCACCCCAGGGAATTAGAGTATCCATAATCTGTAAGTGGTTAAACAGGATACGGCTACAAAGTATACCAATAAGAGCCATAAAACCAAGAACAAACAAGCAAAACCATAAGTTCAAAGAATGAAACTGTGATATATATGAAAAGAACTAAGGTGGATAATAGAACAGCCAAGGATTAGTGCAAAGTAGGGAAAAAGTACATATGTACCAAAGGGATTACCTTATGTGTATAAATATATTGTGTCCCGCAGGGAGTGTAGCAAAGCCAGAGGTGCAAATAAGGACTTAGGCAGATAGACATGCTGAAATAGGTGTCCAGCCCACCCGCAATATAGAATAAAAAAAATGTGGCATGGGGTTCCCCCCAATTCATACCAAGCCCTTCGGGTCAGGTATGGATTTTAATGGGAAGCCCACACCAAAATTTTTTACAAAACGGCGTGGGATCCTCCCAAAATCCATACCAGACCCTTATCCGAGCATGCAGCCTGGACGTCAGGAAAGGGAGCGCCCCCCTCCCTCCTGAACCGTACCAGGCCACATGTGGAAGCCCTCTTTAACAAGGGGGCGCCAAGATCCTGCCTCCCCTATGTGAATGGGTATCGGGTACATCGTGCTCCTACCCATTCACCAAAAAAGTGTAAAAATGTTTTGTAAAATAGAGACATTTTTTGTCCAACCTTTTATGTGAAGAATGTTAAAAAAGTGTCCCGCAATGTACATCCATGGTCAATCACGGCGCCCAATGGACCAGAAAAATAAACACAAATCTAAACTCTCCGCCTCGATGGGAGGGCTCCCACCAACTGCTGTCTCTTCACTTTATCAGGTATTATATTTTCAAGGGCGGGGCCACCCAGTGACGTAACCAAGTTACTCCGCCCCCTTCTGATGTCACATGGCGGTACATGGCGTCAGATGGAGCCCCAGGTTACATACCCAGGTGGCCCTGCCCTTGCCACAAAAAGAACTGTCAAAGCTCACAGAGTGCATACAGCGGGAGCACTCCCATCGAGGCGGAGTGTTTTCATTATTTATTATTTTTGGGTCCGTCGGGCACCGTGATTGACCATGAATGTACATTACGGAACACTTTTTTAACATTTTTGGCATAAAAGATTGGACAAAAGATGTCGCTTGGGGTTTTTACATTTTAACGATTTTTGTGTGAATGGGTAGGGGTACGATGTACCCCATACTCATTCACATAGGGGGGCTAGATACTGGGGGCGGCTTCCAGATTCTGATAAGCCCCTGGCAGACCCCAACAACAACAGCCCAGGGTTGCCAGGAAGAGGCCCTTGTCCTCATCAACATGGGGGCAAGATGCTTTGGGGTGCACCTAACCCCCCATGGTGAGGGCATGTGGCCTGGTATGGTTCAGGAGGGGGGGCACTTGCTCATCCCCTCCCTTTCCTGGTGTCCAGACTGCATGCTTGGGTAAGGGTCTGGTATGGGTTTTGGGGGGGGAACTCACTCCATTTTTTTTTATTTTGGCGTGGGGGGGCTCCTACAAATTCATACTAGACCCGAAGGGCCTGGTATGGACCTGGGGGGGGCATGCATTTTTGTGTGTGTTATTTCTTTCTGGCGATTTTTTGGTTTTTTTACATTCAGCTGTTAGCTGCCACATGAGCATGGTTGTTACCATAATATTAGTTCCTCAAATGCAATACATTATCGTACAGTATGAAAAGAATACAACATTAGTAATCGTATTTTCTATGTAGGAGTGTGCCCAGGTCTGTGGCGTAGTAGTATGTTCTTCTACATTCAAAACGTGGCGGCCTAGGTTCCAATCCCACTCATGCTATCACCTCTTGAAAACTTGCATTGTAGCCAGTGGGCATAATTATCCAATGCACATTTTGGTTGATTCCAGAATTTTAACTCTTCAAATGCATGCAATTTCAGAATCCAGCTAGTCAAAAATCCAGACAAAAAACGGCGTCAAAGTAAAAAAAAAATTGACGTGGGGTCCCCACCTCCTTCCATACCAGACCCTTCAGGTCTGGTCTGGATTTTAAGGGGAACTCCGCACCAAAATTATAAAAATAAATTGACATGGGGTCACCCCCAAAATCCATACCAGACCATAATCCGAACATGCAGCCTGGAGGTCAGGAAAAGGCAAGGACGAGCGAGTGCCCCCCCCCCCCGAACTGTACCAGGCCACATGCCCTCAACATGGGGGGTTGGGTGCTTTGAGGCAGGGGGGCCCCAAAGCACCTTGTCCCCATGTTGATGAGGACAAGGGCCCACAAACCCCGACAACCACCAGCCAGGGTTGTGGGCAAGAGGCCCTTGTCCCCATCAACATGGGGACAAGGTGCTTTGGAGTGGCCCCCTTGCCCCAGAGCACCCACCCCCCCATTTGGCCTGGTATGGTCCAGGAAGGGGGGCGCTCGCTCTCCCCCCCTTTCCTGACCTGCTCGGCTGCATGCTTTGATAAGGGTCTGGTATGGATTTTGGGGGGCCCCCACGTCCATTTTTTAAAAACTTTTGACGTGGAGTTCCCCTTAAAATGCATACCAGACCCGGGAGCCGGCAATAAATTACAACCGTGAGCAATTTTAAATGACTTTTTCCTTGAGAAATGTCATTTTGTTGTGGCACAGTTCTAAACATCACTCAGATGCTCTTCTTTACAGGCAGACTAAGAGGACCCCCAAGGCACCATATTTAAAGGAATTTTTCATTTTTATTGTTTCAATTTAATCATCCTTAAAATCACTGCTCCTTTAAAAATGATTGTTTAAAAATGTTTTTGCTATTGATACATGTCCCCCAGGGCAGTACTCAGGTCCCCATACACTTTTTTATGGCCAATAACTTGCATGCAAGCTTTCAATAAGGATTTCGAATTTTGCAGGTTCGAATCCCATTGACGACCACAATTCCCGCATATGTGAGCTGACAGGCATTAGGCCGGCAATAGCCCTCTGTTCCATTTGCTCTGTCCCAATTTCAGAGAGTTGAAGTCTTAATTGCCTTTAATTGGGCACTATTTTCAGGCACTGCTGGAGCACATTTTGGCGCTATAGTAAATAAACCCCATAGACTGTTGTGCAATGAGTACCCATTCTGGGAAGGACTTAACACTTAGTGTCGCAGAGCCTTTAGGGAAGAATATCTGTATCATTGGGAGCATCTGAGAACTATAATTTAATGGTCTATCTGTATTCTATTGACAGAAAAAGATTGTTTGCTGACAATATACTGTATGATAAAGTAACACTGTTAAAATTCAATGTAAGCCAACCGGAAATTCTGTGCCTGTAATGTTCTATGTTGAGGAGTGAGTGACTGCTAATGGGCTCTGCAGGGAAATGGTAGTCGAGGGCACTGTGATGGGGTAAAGCACTTGGGTCTCCCGTGGGTTTAAGCAGGCTGACTGCTTAGGACTGCAGAATCCCACTGGCCTAGTGGCCTTGAACTGTGCCTGGAACTACTGGGAACAGAACGATCTCTTAAGTCAAGAAGTTGCCAATCTAATAATGAACTGTGTAATAATAAGTCATAAATATAGCTGGAATTACTGACCATACTATATTTGAACCTTCTGGAAGGCATGATTCTGAGGTTTAGACAAAACTGCTGGAAGGGTTGATTGCAATTCTGATGTATCAAGACATCAGGGGGAGTCTGGCCTTAACAATCTGTCTCATGTTTGGCATAACCCAACACATGTACAAAACATAAAAATTCATAGACCGTACTGGAAATCACAAAACTTAGCCTTTCATGTGTGCTTGCATGCTTAAGCTCCAATTTTCTGTAGATGTTTTCCTTCAGATTTACCAAAACCATATACTATGAGGTCAAACCTTAGGATTTCAATTTCCATTTTCATGCAATCAGGC
Source organism: Glandirana rugosa (assembly GCA_018402905.1). Taxonomy (NCBI): domain Eukaryota; kingdom Metazoa; phylum Chordata; class Amphibia; order Anura; family Ranidae; genus Glandirana; species Glandirana rugosa. The sequence continues at coordinate 1,900,257 of BLSH010205261.1, forward strand.
GGGCCCTTGCACTACATGGTTTTGGTAAATCTGAAGGAAATCTGACAACAAAAGTTGGATAGTATGTATGGGGTCTTACTTCACTGGCTCTGTCCTACATGTTGTATCATTACAATTTCTTCAGGGGAATATTATGCAATTTCTCTTAAAGGAAGAAACAGAGCTTCCAATATCGCTGTACCACTCTGCTGTTTTGGCCAACTGAAGATACCTTCCACCATTACCCAAAAGGGAAAAGATAAAGGAAAGCAAGGGCCACATAACTAAAGAGTTGCAATGAGACTCAAAAACTGTAGAAGGTTCTAATTATCAAACTACTGATATAATCAGTTTTATTTAATTAAAAAAGACATCTTTAAAATCATCCATAAAGCAGTGAAACCACAAATGCTTCCCTCTACCCCACCAGCGTCAGCTTCCAGAACATGCCAGAATTATTTTCTGTTTGCTGCTTGTTATAATCCGCAATCTAAATAAAGTAAAATGTATTTTTTTTCCTAAGCTTTTGAAAATCATTTCACATGTCCTTTCACTAATGACAGCTTTAATATTTCTATATTTTTCCTTTGCCCATCCGCTTCTTTCTAAACAACTCATTGTGGAATTAGTGTTGCATCAAGCCACAAGACATATCATGATTTATTCAGCATTTCAAAATTCCCTAGTGCTAACAAACACAAACCCTCTGTGAATTCTAAACAGGATGGAGATGGAGAGAGAGAGATGTGTATATCAACAGTAAGAGGAAAACATTCCTCAATATCCCAACTCGTGTTCCCCAGCAAACAATGAAGTTTAAGAAAGCGACTGTCAGTCATATTTTGTGTTCTAAAAGGTTACAGGAGAATATATAATCAAGGAGTAAAGCTGCCATACACAAATAGAATTTTGTTAAATTTTGTAATCATTAGTGGGTCAAATCGTTGATCGATTTCAATTGCGGTGTAGAGAAAATTTGAAGGAGAAAGGTGGAAAATTTGTGATAACCACTTGAAGACCAGACCTTTTTCTGCAAATTTGTTGCTTACAAGTTAAAATCAGTATTTTTTGCTATAAATTACTTAGAACTAGAGTTGAGCGAACCCGTGGATGTTCGGCTTTGGTGGGTTCGGCAGAAATTTGGAAAAAAGTCCGGGTTCGGTACCGAACTTGACCCGAACTTTACCCCGAACCCCATTGAATTCAATGGGGACCCGAACTTTTCGGCACAAAAATGACTGTAAAAGAGTCCTGGAAAGTGCTAGAGGGCTGCAAAATTATTTTAGAACAATAATCTGTCCCTTACAGCAACAGCAGGAACCTGACCCTATAGAACTAGGAGATGATTTTAGAACAATAATCTGTCTCTCTAAGCAGTAGATTCTACCTAGGCCAGTCAGATCTTTCCGTAATGCAGGATGAGATCTGCAATCTGTCTCTAAAAGCAGTAGCAGTAGTAATCTCTACCTATCTATCTATCTGCAATCTGTCCCTAAAAGTAGTAGTAGTAGTAATCTCTACCTATCTATCTATCTGCAATCTGTCCCTCACAGCACCAGCGGCATCCTCTCCCTACACTACCCAGAGAGCATGTGACATGCAGCACTGTGACTCCAGCCTCATATAGAGTCTGGGTCACATGATGCACTGGCCAATCACAGCCATGCCATTAGTAGGCATGGCTGTGATGGCTTCTAGGGAAAATCAGTGAAACGCTTGTTGATTGGCTGCCCTGCAGCTATTCAACATGCGTGATCAAATACCCGAACCCAGAACTCGAACCCGAACTTTTTTTCAAATGTCCGGGTCCAGGTCACGGACACCCCAAAGTTCGGTACGAACCCGAACTTTACAGTTCGGGTTCGCTCAACTCTACTTAGAACCCCCAAACATTATATATAATTTTAAGCAGAGACCCTAGAGAATAAAAAGGAGGTAATTGCAATATTTTATACCACACTGTATTTGCACAGCGGTCTTTCAAATGCAATTTGTTTGGAAAAAATACACTTTAATGAATTAAAAATAAACAAAACAATAAAGTCATCCCATTCTTTTTTTTGTTTAATGGAAAAGATGCTTTAAAATTGTGCATGCTCGTGGAATGGCGACAAGCTATGGTACTTAAAAATCTCCATAGGCGACGCTTTCAAATTTTTTACAGGTTAACTGTTTAGAGTTACAGAGGGGGGTCTTGTGCTAGAATTATTGCTCTCGCTCTAACGACCATGGCGATACTTCACATGTGTGGTTTGAACACTGTTTACAAATGCGGGCACAACTTGCGTATGCATTCGCTTCTGTGCCGAGTGATGGGGCGCTTTCAATTTTTTTTTTTACTTATTTATTTTAATTTAATTTTTTTATTTTTACACTGCCCCTTTAATTTTTATCTATAAGACCCCAAACCCTTCCTCTGCTCTTGAAAGCATTCAAAACACCAAGATCTGCATTTTTTAAATACTTTTGATTTTTTAAAACTGGCGCCGTTGGCTCTCGAGTAAAACGGAAGCAATGTCATGATGTTGCTTCCGGGTTACCATAGCCGAGACCCAATCAAAGCTGATTCAGTCTACTTATCGGTGACATAGTGCTGCGCTAAAAATAAATACATGTTGGTATTAACATCCAACATTAGGTGAACAAATCAATCCCATATGCCATTATTTTAACCACTTGCCGACCGCCAACCACAGTTTGACGGCGACAAGGTGGTTCGATATCGCAAATCGGCGTCATATGATGGCGGCTGCGAGATCGTGCACTGCGAGCGTGCGCGTGCCGCCGGAGGAGATGTAAATCTTTGCATCTATATAATATTTTTTCTGGCATATAGTATATATAGGGTTTCTCTTGGTTCTCCTCAATATGAGTACCCATGTAGGGAGTAGTTAATAATAATATGTATTTAATTTTAATTTTATTTGATTTAATATATAATTTATTTCATTCCATTTACGGTTTTTATAATTACATATGTATCCCTGCAATTCTGTGGTTATGGAATAGTGACTGCAGCCATATAGTGTTTACTGTAATAGGACATGTTTGATTCATATTTGAATCATCTACCTATACGGATATACTGTATGCTGTTAGATAATATGCTTCTAATTATAGTGACTGTGGTCAGGTGATAACAGTTCCCAATGTTGTTTATGCAGAGGTGGGAATCATTGTGTGGGCATAACGGCAAGGTCTCAGGGATTGTTCCCTGCCTGTGGATGTGTACACGTATGATGGTTCCTTCCTCTGTGTGGGCAAAACCAGTTTCAAGCTAATATTTGACTCTACGTACCGCCCTTCTAAAGGCAATTGTGGTTGTTTACAATATGTTCAGAAGCTGAGGTTTCGTCACTTCCCTTTGCGTCACTTCCGCTGACCACAGGTAGTATGTCATCTCTGCTTAACTGCGGATGTTGACACAGGAAGTGACACGGGACGGCCCGATGTCGTGTCCTCCGGCTGTGTTCGCCCTGTGTGGCCTTCCTGGAGCCTTGCTGACGGTGGTGAGGTGGTCTCTGTGTGTCGGGAGGTGCGTTGTTGCTGACGTCCTGGTGATCGCGACCACGGATTGTCCAGTTTTATTGCTTTTAAGGGCTGGAAGCTGCTGGGGTTACCGGAAGTGATGTAATTTTGATTACAACATGAGGGTTGGTATATACTATGCACCAATCAGAATGACAGTTTTTATATATATGAAAACCATCTAGGCTACCTAACCAATGGGAAGTCTCGTCTATCAGGGTGATATCGAGGCTTGACACTCACGCCACGGTCGCCATTAGGGCGGGACTTATGGGTGTTTCTACGATGGGAGGTACTAGTAAGTTATATATTTAGCGCATACCCCTGTTGAAGTCTCTTCAGACGAAACGCGTCGATTGAGGAGAGCCTGCTCTGATTCATTGCGCCCTTGCAAAATACTTTGTTGGAATTCCAAACCATGTTGAATGTTTTTATGCATGTAAGTGCAATTCTTTTTAATAAATCTGTTTGCCTAAATGGTATTACGCTATGTGGCACTTCTGTTTTTGCTGAGGTCGTCTGCATTATTATACTTTGGAGTGTTGTGGCTACCCATTGTTTTGGATATCCTGTCCGAGTGATGCCCACATATGGATGGTTGAGTAGCGAGTATATATCGTGGAGAGTGCCCCCTATGGTGTGGAGGTCTGACTATGAGGTTCCATTTGAGGACTCAGGAGTCCGATTCATATTGTGTCCTTCATGCGCATACCTAGAGTTTTTCTGGTAAGAGTACCCACTTACATCTTTGGTGGAGGTGTACACTGCATGCTGGTGGATTTTTGAAGTCACATTTTTAGCCTCATGAGAGACTGCACTTTATGAACTCTGTATAAGACAAGGACATACAGAGTCTCCTCGGGACATTTAATCAATTACTTTATTGCTTCACTGCACATATCTATGCACTTTAATAATATACAGAGTTTCCCTGGGACATATTAATCAGCACTTTATTGCTTTATTGCACATACTTATGCACTTTAAAATAATGTCATATGTGATTGATTTGTTCACCTAATGTTGGATGTCAATACCAACTTGTATTTATTTTTAGCGCTGCACTATGTCACCTATTTTGAATTTTTACAATTTTTGTTAAGAGTTGTGCTGGCTGCTTGCAGTTTATTTACATTGGTTCATGCTTTCACGTTTACTTGCAAGTGAGCCAACCTTCCTATACAACCACTTGAAGACAAATGATGTACCAGGTACGTGATTTGGCAGCAAGTTGCTAAGCAAGCAAATTTCTAACAGTGAATGTGGTTTTCGTGTGGAAAAGTCCATTCATTCCCAAATCAAATGTTAAAAGCAAACAACATTTTGAAGTACTTTCGAAAGACGTTCGTCAAGTCATCAAATTAACTGAGAATTTTTGTACGAACATTCATTTGAAAATCTACTAATATATGGCCAGCTTAACTGTAATGAGATAAGATGCATATCTAGTTTAGATGGCTCCTTGTAAGATGAAGGTTGTCTTGGTCTCCCTTTGGTGTCTTCTACCAGCTCTTTTCCAGAGGATTTTTTGACAAGGGACAGAATAGCTCCTGTAGCACCAGTTACCCAAACCTTGGTTGATGTGGTCTTTAAGGGGCCATTTACACTTTCTGCCTCCTCCTCCTCCCTCTTGTTCAACTTTTGGCACATTCATTTTTTGGGAGTGAGTGGGTACCTGAATTTGCCTAGGCGATCCGAGTGTAAATTCATCCCCCTCCCCTACTGCCCACAGACTCTTGGGACATGTCACGGGTCCCAGAAGGCTGTGGGACTATTAACAAAGCATAGTGTGGCTCACAGTGGAAAGTTGGCTGTGAAACCACAAGGAGTCACAGCTTCCCACACGAAAGATGCCCATGCCGGGGACTCAAAGACTAAGGAAGGCCCTGGTGAGGCAAGTGTCCTTTTATTCAAAGTCAACAACTACGGTATTTTTTGTTATTATTGTGAAGATCTTCTAAGAAGTGAATCATGATGCAATGCATTGAGTTCCATGCAATATGCATTGCACCCCAAAGCATTACTATAGTAGCATTGTGCATTGTGGTGTGCTGCTTTACAAAAAAATGGATCACCCCCACTATCTTATGTGTTGACATTCACACTTATGTGTTGCATTAACACATGGTAAAACAATTTTTTAAACAAATGTTAATCCATTGTGTGCTAACCTAAGCCACTCTGTGTGATGAGTTGTATTACCATTTATGTCAAATGCACCCCAACACAGAAATACATTAGGGGCGTGCATAGGTGTGCGCATGGGGTAAGCCGGGAGTTCCTGGACACACCCTAATCACCCCATGCGGAGCAGTTTCCCCCTGCTGCCTGGGCCCCCCCCTCCGTGTCCCTTGCACCACTGCCGGCTTTCCTCCTTTCCTTTCCCACTGGCTGCTGCGGGTGATGTTTTGGGATGGAGAGCAGGGGAAGGGGGGGGGAGAGGACAGCCCTCCTGCATTGTACATTAATGAGGTATAGCTCAGTCTGTGTGGGGACATGACACTGTAAAGCCAGCCATACCTGGATTAAAATTTTGCCTGTTCAGCAGGGACCAGCTAAATTTCAATCCATGTATGGGCATGGTGGTTGTACAGAAGTTGGTCTACCGATTGACTTTTGTACAACCACCATGTTGGAAAATTTCCATTCCATCAGCGCCACCAGCTATAGCTGGCAGCACTGATCAGTGTATTCTGATCGCATGGAAACCTCCCCTCTGTCAGAATAGAAAAACACAGCAGACATTTTGTTTTAAATTCAACCCAGAGGGTTGAGAGAAATAGTGCCCCCCCCCTTCTACAGCAAGAGGTCCGTGCAGCATCCTGCAACTGGTGAGATGGCTATTTGCTGATACTGCTAGCAGGGACTGAGCCACTGAGAGCGGGACACCAAGTGTACCCAATCCAAATCGCACCCATACTGCACGCTATACCATACTTATTCTAAACCTAGACTGCACCTATACCAACCCTATATCACATATGAACCACATCTACCTTGCACCTGTGCCAAGACTGTTCTATACCTATACTCTACCTATACTGCATGCAGATTAACTGAGAATGTTGTTAAATGCACCAGCTCTCTTAATGGGCCCCACCAATAGCCAGCAGAAGAACATCTCAAAGGACTGCCCCTCTCATAATAATTATTATGCAAGTCCCCTTTGTTACCCTGCCCTCTCCGCTACCATCATTTTTCTTTTGGACAGTGCATACCCAGTCGGTCTAGGACTAGCATTGCAGCCATAAATGCGCTCTGGCAGTACGATTCCAGTGCTCAGTAGATTAAACTTTGCTACTGTTCACTGCTGCACTTAAGGTGGCCTTGATAATATTTGTGCTGATCTGGACGACAGATGTTATATTATGCCTAGTCCCATGTCACATCCTGGGGCGGGGCATCACATCACAGCCCCGCCCCAGGTGATCCAACTTCTGGTGCGGCTTCTATTCAAATCAATGGGCTACCATAGGGAACCATTGATTTTGAATAGAGGCAGAAATCGCCGCAAAAAGCTAGCGTTAAAAAACGTGCATTGACGTCAATGCAAAACGCCAGGCAAAACTTCAGTTTTTTCCCTGAGGTCAGGCCCGGCGTTTTGCTTATTTTTGTGCAAACGCCCGTGTGTCGTTAATATCAGTTTTTTTTGCTAGAAAATTACTTAAAACCCCCAAACGTTATATGGTGGTCGTTGCAATACTTTATATCACACCTTATTTGCACAGCGGTCTTACAAGCGCCTTTTTATTTTAAAAAAATGCACTTTTTGAGTTAAAAAAGAAGACAACAGTAAAGTTAGCCCAATTTTTTTCCCTAACGTGAAAGATAATGTTACGCCGAGAAAATTGATACCCAACATGTCATGCTTCAAAATTGCGCCCGCTCGTGCAATGGAAACAAACATTGGCACATAAAAATCTCCATCGGCGATGTTACCAGTTTTTAGTTAGAGAGCAGGTCTAGTGCTAGAATTATTGCTCTCACTCTAACAATAACGGCGATACCTCACATGTGTGGTTTGAACACCGTTTTCATATGTGGGTGTGACTTCGGTATGCGTTCGCTTCTGTGCGTGAGCTCGGTGGGACGGGGCCCTTTAATTTTTTTTTTTATTTATTTTACTTTTTATTTGTAATTTTTACAAAAAAATGTTTGATCACTTGTATTCCAATTACAGTACAAGGAATGTAAATATTCCTTGTAATAGAAAAAGCATGACAGGACCTCTTAAATATGAGATTTGGGGTAAAAAAGACCTCAGATCTCATATTTACACTTTAATGCAATAAAAAAAATAAAAATTAAATTTCATTTGAGAGAAAAATAAATAATTTTTCTCTTTTAAGAGCATTGGACGGAAGTGACGCTTGATGTCGCTTCCGCCCTTCAATGCTATGAAGCCGAGTGGGTGGCATCTTCCACTCACTCGGCATCCAGGCATTGTGACGAGTGGACCTGATCATCTCCGCTGCTACCGGTGGGCCCGGTAAGTGGCGGAGGTGACGGAAAAGTGGCAGGGGGGCACCTCTCCCGTTCACCACAAAAAACACTTTTATCTGAAAGCAGGCCACCCGCTGTTTCAAAAAATACCAGGGTTATGGTAGCTATCTGCTGCCATAGCAACAGTATTCAATGGCAAAGCACTGCTGTATAATGATGGCGGGTGGTCCGGAAGTGGTTAAGTTTGCCTTTACTACCTGGTTTGGTGCCTGTTTTCTTTGATATAGAACTACTAATGGGTACTAAATATTATTTTCAGTGAATTGCTGTGATATTGTATGTTTGTACTCTCAACCTGGTGTGTCAGACGGGATGAGGTTCTGGAGAAGGTCAAGGCGAAGAACAGAGGACCCATCCTATCCTCCTATCCAGTGACTGCTATGGGGTGGGAGGTTGGTGGGGGGATGTTGGTGTAGCGCTACAAACAGATTAAAGTATTGCCAGAATTCTAAAAGGACTTTAAAATTTCTGGTTCATTTGGTAAAGGGGGACAGAGCGACAATTTGTCCTATACTATCATCATGGACCAGATTGACATAGGACTGCTGAGAGGACACATTGAATTAGAGATTGTGGAAGCTGTAAGCTACACGTCCAGGTTTAAGTGTCAGAGGCATGCTGAAAATGAAGAATGAGCTGACTCTAATGCAACTGAAAAGAACTTGAAAAAGTCTCTAGGAGGAAAATGATTCTGATCTATATCAACAGCTAATTAATATCTCACAAGACAGCAAAGAAACACACCAGAATTTTCGGTTTTAAAGCAAATGAGTGAACATTTGTCTCATGTTTGTTTCCCCAAGGAGCAAATGAGATGAGCATTTTGGAATTAAACTAATACAAAAGAGTTCTATTTTCTGATTCACACTTTTGTGCTATGGTAACAAGCTGCACACTAACTTACAAACCACGTTGTGGGGTTATTCTCTTTGAATGCATCCCCAATGCACAATAGCAGATATGAATGTGAACATCTGTGAGCTGTGGGGTGCTGTAAAAAAAAAAAGTTACAGGTGCTTTAGAAGATCCTTTGTGATACATTTGCTGCCAATTCAAAAAGATATGCTCACTTCCCACAATGTACATCATGCACAACATAACGCACATTAATGTCAATACTGGACTGACAAATTATAATATAATTGTGACCTACATAGAGGAAATTCTTTTGACAGATATGCCTTCAATTTCATTTAGTATGCATTATGCAGTATAAAAAACTTTTCAATTCCGGGGCTCAGCACATAAAACATACCATAGTCCATTTTTCACACCACTCTGTTTCTTACATGCCACTTGTTCTTAGTCAAGCAAAATAGAAGCCTTAAGTGTCTCTAGAACACCTTACAATCGAACAACAGCAAGTGGTCAGAGAAATGTTCAAGGCCTTGTAAACCTTCCTACCTGCACCTTGTGTTTTGGATTGCAACATCAAAGTCTTGATGCTCTTCACATATTGTGTATGTGAGAAAAAAAATGTGACAGTTTCAAAATATGATGTAACTATGAGAATTATTCATGATATACTTGATAGGTTAGGGCAGCCATTCTCAACAAGGGTTCCGTCAGATGTGACTAGGGGTTCCTTGAGCTGTGGTTAAATGGTGCCTGCCTAGTTCCAGGTCCAACGCCACTTGGCAGAGCCAGCAGCGTGACCATAAGGGGGCATTCTTCCCACTGACTACCACCAATGTAGAAGACATTTTCCCAGTGACCACCAACAGATTAATCTTTGCAAGGGTTCCCGAAGACCTGAAAATTATAGGAAGGGTTATTTTGGGGTAAAAAGGTTGAGAAAGGCTGGGTTAGGGGGTGTTCATGTTTCCACGTGTTGGATAAAAATAAGACATACAATTAGAGGGTTTGTGGAAACTCCAACTAGACACCTTATGGTGAGGGGAGCCACTTAAGCTGCATTCACACCTGTGCACAGTGGTTTTTCATGTGTTTTCAGGTATATTTGTTAATGTTATTGCGAGGATTTGCATCCATATACAAGCAGTTTAGAAGTGCATTGCAAGTGTTTACATGTGTATTCAAGCTTTAGGCATTTTTGATTTGGCCAATGGAAAGCACTATGGGGAGGAGATCAATTCTTACAGGCTAAAAAATGTCATAAAAACACTAAAAAAAAACAATTTGCCGAAGGGACTTTAGGAAGTGGTGCTCAGTAAAATAGTACAGCAAGTGTATAAAAATGCAAATTTTAGTTTGATTTACATAAAACCAACAGGTACATGCTCACCATTCATTGTGTAAAAGTAAGACCCCTTGCACACTGAGGCGGCTTTCGGGCACTTTAGCTCTAAAAACAGTGTCAGAAAAGCACCTGAAAACTGCCTCCCATTCATTTGAATGGGTGCTTTCACACTCAGGCGGTGCGCTTGCAGGAAGTTAGAAAAAGTCCTGCAAGCAGCGTCTTTAGGGCATGTTTGGAGCGCTATAAATAGCGCTTCAAAAACGCCCCTGCCCATTGAAATGAATGGGCAGCGATTCCAAAGAGCCATAAAAGTGTTTTGAAAGCGCAGGAAAATTGGTCTTTTTAGCTCTTTTAAGGTCACGTTGCCACGTGACCCTAAAAAAAGGCGCCCCGCTAACGCCCGAAAAGTGCTGCAAAAGCATTGTTAAAACTCTGCTAAAGCACCGCAAAGACAGCCGGTGCTTTAGCAGCTGTTTTATCAGCGCTTCACTGTGCAAGGGGTCTTAGATCATCGTTTCACCAATGTACATTCAGGATGCCAACATAATTCATGAATCTATATTCATTTGTAGACACTTGAGTATATTTAGTCATACATTTTTTGGACTCTATCCACTGAAACTGATATACCGCCAAATCGTTTCCATGTTGTCCATTAACTGTTGAACACAATCTAAATTTTTACAGGCTGACATGGTTTTTCCATAGATGCACATAGAAACCAACTGCGACTGTCTGCTGATGTAGTGGGCACTGCCCCATGAAAGGCATAGAGATTACAGTGCACCACTCTCTAAAGTCCCTTGGGCAAATTGTCTTTTTTGGTTGTTTTGCACTGGTCTGAGCATGGGGGCCCTCTTTTTGTTTATTCATGCAAAAACAGTCAACTTTTTCAGCATTCCCATTCAAATCTATTTGGCCAAAAACACCCAATTCTGTCTCAAAAGTAGTTCATATAGCTTTTGGGGTATCATCCATCAAGCTACAGGAGCTTGAGAATTCATAAGTGAACATTTAAATACAAGGGAGTTAGGATTTTGAACATTTTGCAGCTTCAGCCTAGGTTCACACTCGTGCGATGCGGGAACCAGCACGATTCCAGCTCTGGTTCCCTCATCACATCTCACCCACAGGCAGTTCACACTGCCTTCTGCAAACCGCTGTGGATGTCAATACAATGTTAATGACACCCCCAGCCAGATTGGTTAACAGATTGCAGTACAAACTGTGGATTCGTACTGGAATCGGATTGCATGGGTGAGAACACTCATGCAATCCGATTTCAATGCAGGGAAAAACAAGTCCCTGCATCTTTTTCTGTGCAAATCCAATGCGAGATCAGCCATACAACTGTATGGCTAAACTCGCATTGCTCAGACATCGCATGTGATCAGCACCTGCGGTGCGGGTGTGAATCACATGTGATGTCTGAGATCGCACTAGTGTGAACCTAGGCCGAAAATTCAAAATACAAATCGCTCAATGTGAACAGGGCCTTAATTAGTGGTAAACACAGTAGAGCCTTCTTAAAATAAGAGGTATCTGCTTGTCTCATTTCCATCACAGACCGAAAAAATTGGGGGTTTATTCCTCAGCTGTATGCAGTTTGGAATAAATGGATTATAGTATGAGGCTTTATCTGTACAAAAAAACAATAGTTCTGGGTATGTATTTGGAAAAAGGGACATAATGCTTTGCAAAGCTTTGCCCACTATCCTAAAATATTGAATAAACCACTTAACTTTTGGATCTGTGATGGAAGTAAGACAAGCAAATCCCTTCTGTTTTAAGAAGGCTCCACTGTGTTTTTAGGATAATCCAATTGATCATTTACTGCCTTTTTTACACCTTGGGCTTGTATAAACAGATTTGTATTTTGGCCTTCAGAACCACAGGATTCCAACAAAGCATGGACTCACATTCAGTAGGACTGAGAGACAAGATCTTCTGGGCTTACCTAGATCATAATCTACAGTATTTAATTATTACATAAAAATGTACAGTAGTCATATGCGATTCATTTCATTATGAATCAAAATTCAGATGAACTTTGATTCAGATGTATCAGAATCTCCAAATTACAATACTAATGAATTTCAATGAATCTAAAATAAATTATACAAAAACAACAAATGCCTTTGATATTCATTTGTGTCATTTGAGATGACATGATGCAATAGTTTGGGCCTTTTATTAATTTCTGAAGCATCTGAAATAATGTAACAACATAACAAACGATCCAAATTGCTTTGGATCCATTCGCTTTTATACTAGTGAGCGAGCGTGAATATTCTTTTTTTTTTTTTTCCAAAAGAGAAACAGTATTTATTGAAATAAGTGTACATACATTTTATCACCATAGTACATTGTAAGAACATGAACTGGTTGCAAATCCACAATTTGGCCAATCTTGCATAACATAGGGCATAAACATCGAGCTTGTAACAGGTACACCAAATTAACATCAAATTATAGAAGTTGCCTTAAGCAAGAATATGTTCGTTACCTTATGTGTTCTAGTTAGTCTAAGATATGACTGTATGTTATAAAAGGGAGAGATAGGTGTTCTCCGTTTGTTGTTTGATTTTGTTTGTTTCAGATACAGTATTCTAAGAAGTTGATGACAATGTGAGGTGATTGTCAATCTAGGAATGAATCCATTTGCGATTGACAGTTTGTGTCCCGCACAAGCTGTCCAGTTGGGATAGAATGTGGGCAAGCATTAGGGAGGGGAGGGAAGAATATATAGGACAGGATTAGGGGTGTGGAATGGGAGGTGTATCCAACGTACTTTCCTATTCATTAAGTGTGCTCATGGCCTATATATTGGGGTAGAGGAGAAAAGTGATGTTACAAATAAAGTCAGGGAGAGAGAGGTCCAGAGAGCAAGGTATTTAGGCTGAGGTCATTTGGGCTTATTTCATTACTTGAGAGTAATCTTTGGAGGATTTGAAGTGTGTCCAGCATGCCCATGTTTTGGAAAACTTGTGCAGGTAATCCCGAGAAACAGAGATGAGCTCCTCCATTTCGACAATTTTGTTAATTTGCTTGTACCAGTTAAATAGGGATGGGGAGAAAGTGGAGCCCCAGAGTTTAGGGATGCACATTTTGGCAGCATTTATTAGCATCATGGCTAAAGATCTGTGATACGGTATGTCTTCTGACGTGCAGTGGTGCAGAAGGTATTGTGCAGGGGAGAATTCCAATGTTTGGGTGGTGATTTTTTTGGTTAGAACATGGACCTTTTCCCAAAATTGTTGGAATATGGGCCATTCCCACCATATATGAAGGAGGGTGCCTACTTCTTGTTTACACCTCCAACATTGGTCTGAATTACTTGGGTCGAATTTGTGAAGTATGTTTGGGGTTCTATACCAATGGGAGGCTAGTTTATAGTTATTCTCCTGAATGGAGATATTGATAGAGCCTTTGTGTACGTGTTGGTTTATTTTTTCCCAATCATTGCTTGTCAGGTCTATGTGTAGATCATGTTCCCATGATTTACATGCTTTCCCTTCTGCTGCTTGTATATTGTCCCATAACATGTTGTCTATTTTGGATATAAGATGGCGTCGGGGTGTTTGAGTTAGGCATAGTGCTTCGAAGGGGGAAGGGGAAGCGTTTAAGTCAGTTGTGTGTTTGATCGAAGAGTAGAAGTGTTTAATTTGGCTATATTGGAGGAAATTCAGTGATGTGTAAGCACCAAGTTCATTAAGCTTATCTTGCGTGAGTAGTTTGCCAGCATGTATGATGTGGTTCATGCGGATGCCAATTTCAGGTTGGCTGTTTGTGAGGGGATGGGTGTTCATCCTGGGGGGGAAGTCTGGATTTTTTATTAATGGCAACATTAGGCCAGGATTTTTGGAGATTTTGAATTTTCGGTTAGTTTCTGAGAAACATTGTAGCGTAGGTCCTATAGTAGGGTGTTCCATCGGGTCTTTAGGAAGTTTATTGGCATGTATCCAAGGGGATCTTTCGATGGGTGAATTGAAGAATGAGTTTTCCAAAGCTATCCAATCCTTTAATTGGTGGTGGATATGCCAATCCACCACCCACTGTAAGTGGCAAGACCAGTAGTAGTACTGTATATCGGGTAATCCTATTCCCCCTTTAATTTTGGGTTTTGTAAGTTGTGTATAGTTGATTCTTGGGTGCTTGTGACCCCAGAGAAAAATTCTACAAGCTTTTTTGACTGAGAGTAAGAATGTATTCGGTAGTTTGATAGGTATTATTTGGAGGAGGTATAATATACGAGGGAGAATATTCAATTTTATTATAGCCTCTCTGCCAAACCAAGAGAAATGTGCTTTGTTCCTTTGGTTAAGTCATCCGAGATGCTTTTAAGAGTTGGTAGGTAGTTTTTAGAGAAGAGGTTTGATGGTTTTGTTGGTAGTTTAATGCCGTGGTAAGTTATTTCCTCTTGTTGCCATGAGAACAGGAAGTTGCATTTGCATTTCGTGATTTGGAGGTCATTTAGCGAGACGTTCAATGCGATTTGGTGTAATTTATTTTGAAGTGAGAAATTAATTGGAATAGCCTGAAATCTTTCAAGTGATTGGGTAGAGTTAGATGGGGTTCTGTGAGGAAGAGTAGAATGTCATCAGCAAAGGTGGCCACTTTATGCTGCTTATCAACACTCCTTTGATACTGACATTCTCTCTTATGCATCTTAGTAGGGGTTCAAGGGTGAGAATAAACAGAAGGGGGCATAGAGGGCACCCCTGGCGTGTTCCATTGCCCATGGAGAAGGCGTCTGACAGAAGGCTGTTTACTCGTATTTTAGCTGAGGGAGAAGAGTACAAGGATATGATGAGGCTAATTAACCGGTCGCAAAGACCTAGTGCATGCAGTACCACTTCTAAATAGTCCCATGCCAGTCTGTCAAACGCTTTCTTCGCGTCAAGAGAAAGGAAGAAGCCAGGGGTATTGGATTTTGTTAGCCAATGATGGATGTTGATAGCTTTTAGGGTGTTGCCCCTTGCTTCCCCCCAGGGACAAAGCCCACCTGATCTTTAGATATTAAATTCAGGATCAGGGGGAGTATGCGGTTGGCTAGGATTTTTGCAAATATTTTTAAATCCGCATTGAGGAGCAAGATGGGGAGATAATTGGAGGCCTGTTTGTGATCCTTTCCCGGTTTTGGGATGATGGTAATGTGAGCTTCGAGGAGACTCTTGGGGGGGGTTTGGTTGGTGTTGACAGTTGATTAGAGGCTTTTAGGAAGGGGGCGGTAAGTATGTTTGTAAATGTTTTGTAGTAAGTCATGCAGAAGCCGTCAGGACCTGGGCTTTTTCCTGTTTTCATTGATTTGAGGGCAGCTATGAATTCCAATGGTGTTAGTTGACCATCTATTTTGTGTGCTTGGTCTTGAGTAATTGGGTTTGGGCTGTGTTGCGTTAGGAACTCTTCGATGATAGACATTTGCGAGATCTATTGTCATTAGAGGGTTTTTGTTCGGGAGGGAGGTTATATAGTTTGGTGTGATATTGCGCAAAATGTTTAGCAATCTCTTCGCTTTTGTTTAGGGATTTCCCTACTGGTGTACGTATGGAGCATATAGTGTTGTGTGCTCTTCTTGCTTGCAGGGCTCTGGCTAGAAGTTTTCCACGTTTATTGCTATGTTCGTAGAATAGTTTTTGTGAAAGAGCGAGGTTCTTCCTGATGTTCCTCCGTAGTTCTTCCCATAATCGTGTACGTAGGTGGTCTAGTTCAGTTCGGGTATGTTGTGTCCTCGTCTGTTTGTGTATTCTTTCAAGGCTTTGAATTTGTTTCAAGAGGATCTTGACAGTTTCTTGTTTAGCTCGTTTGCGGTCAGCTGCTAGTTTGATTAGAACACCCCTTATAACACATTTATGGGCTTCCCATTGTGTCAGGGGGCTTGTGTCTGGGGTGTTATTTAGAGCAAAACCCTCATGGGGCTCTGGCTTACCGCTCTGTCTGCGCTTGGGGCCTGGTGTGAGACAGAGACCGCGTCTCTAGAATGGGACTGGAACATCTCAGGGATGTTATCGCTCAGCTGAGTGTCATTGTCCCTTGGTGAGCGCGAGCGGGAGGTGGATTGGTTGCGGTCTGGTTTGCCCATGATAGCCGGGTAAATACCTCTCTTAGGCTTAAAGTGGTTGTCAACTTGTGACAGCCACTTTAACCTACAGGTAAGCCTATGATAAGGCTTACCTGTAGGTGCCCTGCATATCTCCTAAACGTGTACGGTTCAGGAGATATTCAGTGTATTTGCTGTGCCAACGTCATGTTGGCACATGCGCAGTGAAGAAACGGCCTCTGTGCCATTCCTCCACTGCGACCGTGCCGTGACTGGCGGCTCCCACGCGCATGCATGGGAGTGACGTCACTTGACTCCGGCCAGTCACAGCGCCGGAGTCGCAGCCCTGGAAGGAAGAGGGGCAGAAGATGGACGTCACCAGCACAGGGGACAGTGCTGGACATCGCAGGTTTCGTTTGCAGGTAAGTGGCACATAATGGGCTACTATGCGATGCATAGTAGCCAAGTAGCCCATTATGCTTCTACATTACAGGGACATGTAGAGGAAAGTAAACCCCATCTGGGTTTACTTCCTCTTTAAGATGGGACCGAGAAGCTCTGGAACTAGGCGGCCATCCTCTTCAGCGTCCAGGCCACGGCCCTCGAGCGTGAATATTCTAATAGTTTTTTGTATTGTGATTACTTAGTAACATAGTTAGATATTTAATCTGGTTGAAAAAAGTTCATCCAGTTTAACCAGTACAGATTTGCGCTATAGCCAAAAGACGGCTACAGCACAGATCTGAATTGCCGGGGGGACGTCCATGGACGTCCGCCCCTTTGCGATCTCCCCGCGCACACTCACAGCCGGCGGCGGTGCACTATCGTGGCCGCCGCACGCTGTATGGGCATGCCCGCGGGTCGGGCGGACTGGAGACATGTGATCGCCTAATAGAGTGGCAGAATGGGGAACCGCCATTGTTAACACTGCGATTCTCTGTTCTGTGAGGGGGGACATGACAGATCTACTGATCCCTGTACTCAGGATCAGTTAGATCTGTCATGTCCCTACCAGCCCAGCCCCCATAAAGTTAGAACAAACACAGGGAACACAGTTAACCCTTTGATTGCCCCCTTAGTGTTAACCCCTTCCCTGCCAGTGACATTTATACAGTAATCAGTGGCAATTTAAATTTCTGATCGCTGTATAAATGTCAGTGGTCCCAAAAAAGTGTAAAACATGTCCGATATGTCCCCTGCAATGTCGCAGTCCTGATAAAAATTGCAGATTGCTGCCATTACTAGTAAAAAAAAAATAATAATAAAAACGCCATAAATCAATTCCCATAGTTTGTAGACACAATAACTTTTGCGCAAACCAATCAATATATGCCGATTGAGTTTTTTTTTTACCAAAAATATGTAGAGGAATATATATCGGCCAAAACTGATGGATCATTTTTTTTTTTTTTTTTTGATATTTATTATAGCAAAAAGTAAAAAATATTGTTCTATTTTCAAAATTGTCGCTCTTTTTTTGTTTATAGCGCAAAAAATAAAAACCTCAGATGTGATCAAATACCACCAAAAGAAAGCTCTATTCGTGGGGGAAAAATTATAAAAATTTTGTTTGGGTACAACGTTGTATGACAACGCAATTGCAATTCAAAATGCGACAGCGCTGAAAGCCGAAAATTGGTCTGGGCAGGAGGGGGGTTTAAGTGCCCAGTAAGCAAGTGGTTAACCAACAGGGGAAAAAAAGAAAACCAACACACGCAAATAGAAAACATCCATAAACACTAATCCAATATCACAGTTGACCCAGAGGAAGTAAAAAAACCCCCAATAAAACCTGATCCAGTTTGCTCCAGTGGGGGAAAAAAATCCTTCCTGATCCCCCAAGAGGCAATCAGGTATTCCCTGGATCAACTTTACCTATAAATATTAGTATCCAGTTATATTATGTACATTCAGGAAATAATCCATTCCAGGCCTTTCTTAAAACATTCTACTCAGCTGACCAGAACCAGATCTTGAGGGAGTCTATTCCCCATTTTCACAGCTCATACTGTGCAGAAGCTATTCCATATTTGGAGATTAAATCTCTTTTCCTCCAGATGACCTCTGTGACCAAAGAGATGCCAAAGTCTTGTTTTTTTTTTTCTGTTAACTGCTTGCCGACCAGCCGCCACAGTTGTACTGTGGCAGTTCGGCTCTCCTGAGCAAATCGCCGTCATTGTACATCAGCCGCTTTAAGAGCTATAGGGGGCACGCGTGCGCCCGCAGCGCGACGCTGGAGCCGATGCATGTGGCCGGCGCCATGATATCCGCCGGCTACCCGCAATCGCTCCACAGAGAGACAGAATGGAGATCTGTCAATGTAAACAGACAGATATTCGTTATGTTAGGGAAGTAGAGAAAAATCTGCTGTTCCAAGTAATCCGGAACAGCGATCTATCTCTACTCCCTGTCAGCCCAGGCCCCACACAGTTAGAAACACCTACCTAGGGAACACTTAACCCCTTGATCGCCCCCTAGTGTTAACCCCTTCCCTGCCAATGACATTTATACAGTAATCAGTGGCTATTTTAAGTTCTGATTGCTGTATAAATGTCATTGGTGCCAAAAAAGTGTCAAAAGTGTCCGATCTGTACGCCGCAATATCGCAGTCCTGCTAAAAATCACAGATCGTCGCCATTACTAGTAAAAAAAAATGAATAATAAAAATGCCATAAATGTATCCACTATTTTGTAGAGCGGTAACTTTTGCGCAAACCAATCAATATACGCTTATTGCGATTTTTTGCCAAAAATATGTAGAAGAATACATATTGGCCTAAACTGATGGATAAATGTGTTTCTTTATATATTTTTTTTGGATATGTATTATTGCAAAAAGTGAAAAAAATGTTGCACTTTTTTTGTTTACAGCGCAAAAATAAAAACTGCAGAGGTGATCAAATACCAGCAAAAGAAAGCTCTATTTGTGGGAACAAAAGTACATACATTTTGTTTGAGTACAACGTTGCACAACCACGCAATTGTCAGTTAAAATGATGCAGTACCGTATCGCAAAAAGTGCTCTGGTCAGGAAGGGGGTAAATCCTGACTGAAGTGGATAAAATAAACATGTTAAACTTACCTGCTATGTGCAGTGGTTTTGCACAGAGCAGCCATGATCCACCTCTGCTTGGGTCCCTTGCCGAGGCTCCTGGTCCCTCCCTCCTGTTGAGTGCCCCCACAGCAAGCAGCTTGGTACGAGGGCACCTGAGCCGAGCCGTTGCTCTGTGTGTCCATTCAGACATGAAGCCGCAGCTCGGCCCCAACCCCTTTCTCTCCTCATTGGCTCACAGACTTTGACAACAGTGGGAACCAATCAGGAGAGACAGTCCTGGACAGCCAAGTCTCTTGTGCAACATCGCTGGATCGAGATGGAGCTCAGGTAAGCATTAGGGGGCTGAGAGGGGCTGCTGCACACAGAAGGTTTTTTATTGCAATGCATAGACTGCATTAAGATAAAAAAAAACTTCTGACTTTAGAGAATAACTCTACACCAAGATCACTATATGGACCACTTATGTATTTATACATGTTAATCATATCCCCCCCCCCCCAATCTCCTCTTCTCAAGAGAGAATAAATTCAGTTCCTTCAATCTTTCCTCAAAGCTGAGCTGCTCCATGCCTCTTAT
>BLSH010205261.1:1920147-1938248 GCA_018402905.1 Glandirana rugosa
CTAACCCCCCCCCCCCCAATCTCCTCTTCTCAAGAGAGAATAAATTCAGTTCCTTCAATCTTTCCTCAAAGCTGAGCTGCTCCATGCCTCTTATCGGTTTGGTTGCCCTTCTCTGCACTTTCTCCAGTTCCCTAAAATCTTTTTTTTTAAACTGGTGCCCCTAATGATTTGTACAGGGATAACATTTTGTTTTTATCTCTGCAGTCCATACCTCTTTTAAAATGGTTGCAAACCTCAGTCAAGGAATCTGAACAAAGCACATATATCTGTAGTGTTTACTTATTGCTCTACAAAGCTCTAAGTGTTGTTTCTCTCTGGTGCTTCATCCCTCTGTTATCAGCATGAGTCATTTCTCAGAAGTTTACCAGACACATGAGATAAAATTTGCGTTGGGGAGGGAGCTCAGAATGGAGCTTGTCTATTCACAACACAGTTCTTCTGCTGTGTGAAGGTGGGTGTGTTCATTTTCTCCAATCAACTCTTGCACACTGTGTAAGCAATTTCTCCGCCCCCTCCTCTGTGCTCCTTACAGAAGAAAAAAGATTTTTAACATGAACTGCCCTTTGAAGGGGTGTAGGGAAGAGAAGACTGCAGATAAACAAGTAAAACCTATGTAGGAGTATTTGTTATATCTCTGTGTATCCTCTGAGGCTGTTCACTTCACTGGGTATATGTGAGGGTTTACATCCACTTTAATAGAAGGAAGGATTTTGCTTGCCTTGGAAACCTCAGCTTGGCATTGCATGCCATTATTAAGCTTACAATCCACCAAAACCAGATGCCCCGGAAGACTTCCGTTTGTGACAAAATCGATAGGGTGGAAGTGATGTCTCCAGGTCACCGCTGACTCTACATGTGGATAGATATTTAGTGTCTGCGCTATTTTCATTGGAAATTTGTAAGTGCAATATCTTTTATTAAATTTTTGGTTTTAAACGTTATTACACAATTGTGGCCCTCTTGTTTTTGTTGAGCACAACGGATTGGTTGGCATACCCGGAAGGCAGCGTTGAGGATGCCGGCATCTGTGGCTTAGTGGAAGCTTGATATCCACACAGGCGTTCCCTGACCCCCCGTAATAGGGGGTCTAGGGGCTCTGGTAAGGGCACATCCTAACTGGTGGAGGATTTTATCACAACATTGGTGGTGTGGTGGATCATTGTCGTTCTATATGTCTTATAGATGAAGTTCATATTTCTCTATCACACTGATATCTCTACAGTGGATTGAACTTTGGATTACGAATATATACACATGCATCTTTGTGTTTTTATTTTTATTTTTCCATTTCCCTTTTTTTCTCAATTATTTTATTTTACTTTCACCTTTATTGTCACATATTAATCACGTATATGTATTAGGTGTGCTGTTTGCCTAGAGGTACTTTTATATGAGTAATATATACACAAGCGCATTATATGTATATTAACATTGTCATTACAGTGTAGAATTCACACTTTATATTTTGCAGCTGTGTTAATTTTTAATTTGATAAAAAATGTCTTTAGAGGGTAGCGCAGCCATTTATATATTTTATAATCCACCAGAACACTCAGATCCTTCTCCACCATTGATTCCCCCAGTTGTACTCCCCCTAGTATGTATGATGCATGCATATTCTTAGCCCCAAATGCATAACTTTACATTTATCAACATTAAACCTCATTTGCCTCAAGCTATGAGTAAGCACCTACTGTAGGGTGCGAAACGCGTCTGATGGACCTTCTGTTCGTTGTCTGTATCACCCTTTGATGCAATAAAATCGTTTTTGCAAATTGGATCGTTTGAGTGCGGCTACTTCCAACCTTGTTGCTGTCACTACTCATTTGCCACATAGTCGCCCAATTAAATAGTGCATTGAGGTCTGCTTGTAAGTTGGGGACATCCTGTAAAGACGTTATTCCACTGCATAGCTTGGTGTCATCTGCAAACACTGAAATGGTACTTTTAATCTATCATTTAAAAATAGATTAAAAAGTAAGGGTCCCAACAATGAACCTTGGGGTACACCCCTGATAACCTTAGACCATTTAGAATCATTAACCACTACTCTCTGAATTTGGTCTGTTAGCCAGTTTTCTATCCATTTACAAACTGATCTTTCTAAGCCTGTAGACTTTACCTTACACATTAGCCGTGTGTGGGGAACGGTGTCAAACGCTTTTGCAAAAGCCAAGTATACCACGTCCATAGCCACCCCTCTGTCCAAGTATGCCACGTCCACAGCCATCACTCTGTCCAAGTATGCCACATCCACAGCCACCCCTCTGTCCAAGTATGCCACGTCCACAGCCATCACTCTGTCCAAGTATGCCACGTCCACAGCCACCCCTCTGTCCAAGGTTTTACTTACCTCCTCATAAAAAGAAATCAGATTTCAGGGTCAAACATTCAGTTTGGAATAAGGAAATTAATTCAACTTAATAACATAATGAATGAATATGTACTAATTCGTATTCATTGGTTTTATTTGGATTAGAGCAGCCTGGTAGTTTTTGACTCTTGGATAATCAGCCAATTGTTTTTCTATTAACATTTTACATTACTATAAAAATCACAGTCAGGTATACAGTTGTGCTCATACCCTGGCAGAATTTATGATTTCTTGGCCATTTTTCAGAGAATATGAATGATAACACAAAAACATTTATTTTGCTCATGGTTGTGAAATAGGATGATTCCTACTTATTGTGTTTAGGTTGGATGGAGGTGGATCCATCAGAATCTCCAAATAAAAACATAACATAACAAATGAATCCAAAATGAATTTCCTATTCGTTTCTTTCAGATGCACGCGGCTGCAGTTGATATTGTCAAAATCAGCTCATTCCATTTCTCCTTGTCTGTTGGACTAGCAGTTGGACTGGCAGAGATAACTCGGAGTGCATAAGTAAACTCCCAAAATAACAAATTAACATGTTAAAAAAAATATAGCCAGTCTTCTGAAAGTACAAATCAATTTGGAACAATGAATATAAGAAACAAATCTTAATGTATGGAACACATTCCAAATCATTCTGACATAACGAATTTACAAAACAAAACAATTTACTTAATGTATGAATCCAAAACAATCCAAAACAAAAGGAAACAAATGTTTCCCTTGTGCACATCTCTAATGTATGGGTTATACTTTGAGGCAGACCTACAGGCACAAAAACATTTATTTAAACATAGTCCTTAAAGGAGTTGTAAAGACAGAAGTTTTTTTTCTTATCTTAATGCATTCTATGTCATTTCTCTCTCCAGCGATGTCCAGGACACTCCTCCTGATTGGCTGAGACACAGCTGTGGCTGTCAATCAAAGTCAGTCAGCCAATCAGGGGAAAGAGAGGGCACGGCCGGGTCGGGGCTCCGTGTCTGAATGGATACATGGAGCTCTGACTTGGCTCAGGTGCCCTCATAGCAAGCTGCTGGCTGTGGGGGCACTCGATAGGAGGGAGGGGCCAGGAGCAGCAAAGAGGGACCCGAGAAGAGGAGGATACGGGTCACTCTGTGCAAAACCAACTACACAGAGAAGCTAAGTATAACATGTTTGTTATTAAAAAAAAAACAAAAAACAAGCCTTTACATTCACTTTAATAGTCAAGTTAAGGAAATAAATCCTTTTTGGGTCCAATAAATGCCTTTGAAAATCAAGTTATTATCGTGTAAAAATAACAGTGATACCACTGCACTGGCAGAGAGGAGAGCTGTGGGAGGGGCCCAGCAGACCCCACCCACCACAGGCTACCTGCAGAAAACTACAGGAGGGGTGGAGACAAGACCAGTCACCCTGCACAAGGAGAGATTGCAGCAGTCCCGTCTTTATTACAGGAAGCTACTGCACAGATGCAAAGGTTCACTCTAGATTAATGCACAGATCTGAAAGAAATACACAATGCACACCAAGATTCAAATAAGAATACACATGACTCTTGAATTTATACAATATTTGCTTATCCTGAATCGTAGATTTAACATTATCAACAAAACAAAGTTAAGCTAACAGGCAGAAAATGTGAACTCATAAAAGATGAAGTTATGTTCTTAATCAAAATTGTGTGGAAGGATGGCCGTTCCATTAATCTAGCAGAAGTTGCACCTGTACTAGCGCTAAGAGATAAAATAACAAAAATGTTTGAGAGCTCAAGAAAATATTGTGGTTCATCTTTTGTTACTGCTCCTATATTTAAAACTTCCCCAGAACTGAAAATTCTGTCTACAGGCTCAAACTATGTTATGGCTGTGATATCTTCAAACCAGACAAGAAATAATCTGAAATCTACACCAACACTGACAGGTCAGTTCTCCTCACCTCACTAAAGCATTGAATCATCCACCAGCCGTGTTATCTAGACTATATATATATTGGAAAACATAAAAACATATCATTTTTTAAGCAATCGCCGTTTGTTTTATCTTTGTAATGAACACGCTAATAGTCCCCTGTGAGGCAAGTGTTCTGTATGTTCTGTATGTTCTATTGGTTGCTAATCATCTTCTGGAACAGCAGATCTGTGCATAAAGTTGATCATGGTGCTACCTCAACATTAGGAGCAATGGGGGGACCAGTGGGGAAAATTAGCATTAGGTGATGTTTAAGCTCTTTGTAATTGCGACCATTATATTCTGGATGAAATATCTGTTGTTTGTGCTTACTACTAAATTTCATGGAGAAGATCTGAAAGAAATTCATAGGGGCTAGAGATGCACATACATGCAGCAGCGTCCAATTCCCTCCTGTCATGGCCAAATCTTGGCCCATTCTGGCAGATAACATGTTAACACTTCCAGGTAATGTTGGAGTTTGCCGCTAAGAACCCCTTACACACATTTCTATTGACCGATCATAATGAAGGTTAGCCTCCATGGCCAAAAGGAGTGAACAGGAAATAGGATGGTGGAGGTGGGCAAGCTTCGGCATCAGAAAGTGTTGAAATGATGCCTGTTAAATGGCCCAAGATTTGGCCATGTTGAGATTTAGAGGCTGATACAGGTATCTGCATCCTCCTCTAGGCGCCTGCACTTCCTAACTGCAGTAATGCCCACCCACAACAGAGTCTCATTTAAGCCCAACTCTGGAAAACTTAAAAATAGTCTCTTGCATTGGGGCTGTGCCTACAATGCAAGCGTTTATTGCTTGTTTAGGTCTAGAGGACATAGAAAAGAAGATTTAGTTACCAATCCTCCCCATAGCGTCTTCTCCCCCACTCTCCGATGGTCTATGGTCCTTAGATCTGCATTGGACGTGATGACACGTCAACCTCCGAAGTGCAGGGGAGCACCGGCTGCTGAGGGAAAGGGCGATCAGGTACATTAAAGTGGTTCTCCTCTCCCTTAGACTACAAGCAATTAACCCATGCAGTGTGGCTGCAGCCGCACTGTAAGGGATAAATTTTAAAATTTCCCAGTGTTGGCCTTCATAGCTAAAGTCAGCTGAGCAGATATAAAAGACACAAATTAATGCAACTCTGTACCTTTTAGAATGCTTTTAAAAGAGAACTAAGGCCAAAGCTTTTGGCTGACATATTGTTGGGATCCACTCAGATGCCTGATCAACAGCTGGCTTAGCTTTTCAGCAAGCCACCGAGAGCCTTAACCAGTTGCTCCCGCTCCCCTCCCACCCCCTCCCCAGCTTGTTGCTCCAGTGAGCACTGGAGGGGCAGAGCAGAGAGTAGTGACTCAGACACACAGAACATAACTCAGTCCCACTTCCAATCCCTTCTCACTGGCTGTGATTAAAAGCAGTGGGAGCCAATGTCTCTCAGCCAATGAGGAGGCAGGGACCCGGGAGAGCAGCTACTCTCATGCACATTGCTGGATCACAATCGGGCTTGGGTAAGTATTAGAGGGGGCTTCGGGGGAGCTGCATACTGAAGTTTTTTATACAAACTGCACAAAGGTAAAAAAAGAACTTTAACCTTTAGAACCACGTTAAATCTCAGGCTGTTTGTTTGGAGTTCAAATATAAGCAGGAGGGGTAAATGAGAGGTCTTCTTCTTAAGATCATTTGTGCTACTGTAATGCACGTGTACATACAGAGGCAGCTCTTTAATTAGGCAGTCCCCTAAGGCTTCGTGCTCACAGGGGCCTCATGGCTGCCTAATTTGCCTAATTAAAGAGCCACCTCTGAAGATGGCAGCAGGGATCAGCACAGTGACGAATCACGGCCGGTCTGTAAGCTGTATAATACGAGGCTGCGATCAGGACCAATTCGCTGAGGGACGGGAGCTCACCAACAGCTCTGGATCACATCCAGTTAGAGCCACTGCACTGATAGTTCCCCCTCTCTTGTAGGTGGGAAAGGAGAGAGAACTGCTTCTGCTCCTCCTCCTCCTGTCCTCTCCTCTGTGTCTGCCCCGACCGCGCTCCCCAGCAGTGTTCTGCCTCAGAGAAGAAATTGTGTGGATGGGAAGTTTTCAAGCCACCAACCATAAGAGGAGAGATGCAACCTGATCCATTCATTCACTCCCTCCCTCCCTTCTCTTTCCTGCCTCCCAGTGAATACGCTGATGTAAGGGCACTCTTTTGCCGGCAAGGCACCCCGTTTTCTGTGGACCTAAATTCTAACTTCTGTGAGTTTCCAACAATGGAAGCACATGGATCTAGATGGACAGGTGTAGGGCAGATAAAGGGCAGATTTTTTTTATATGCATTGCCTTTTCAATGCTTCTTGCTACAGTGACCAGTTACAGGTGAGGGCAGTGACCACTTGCTTGTACTATGAATTATATTGCCAGGCAACACACTGACACCTTTGGTGCCATAGTGCTATGTGCTGGGTATTCAGTGTGCCCCTGTGCCTTTAACAAGGGGTGGGCTCCCTTCAGGTTTATCTGCTCTACACCTGTCCATCTAAATGCATGTGCTTCCATTATTGGAGACTCACAGAAATTAAAGTTTAGGTCCACAGAAAAGGGGATGCCTTGCCGGGGCTCAGAGGCTTACGCATGTATCTGCAAATGTGTGCAACTAAACCCCTGTTTTTAACGCATACTGTTGGACAGGTCAATTTGGTTGGTCGCAGGCTGGTCGGTAAGTTGAGCTTGGAAATTTCTTTGTTTTTTTTTTATATGCATTGCCTTTCCAATGCTCCTTGCTGCAGTGACCAGTTACAGGCGGGGGCAGTAACAACTTGTTTGCACTTTTCCTTCATTCCTTCCTTCTCCCATCCCTCTCTCTTTGATTCTTTCTTTCTTTCTTTCTTTCTTTCTTCCTCCATTCCTCCCTTTCTTTCTTTCTTTCTTTCTTTCTTTCTTTCTTCCTCCATCCCTCTTTCTTTCTTTCATTTCCTTTCTTTCTTTCTTTCTTTCTTTCTTTCTTTCTTTCTTTCTTTCTTTCTTCCTCCCTTTCTTTCTTTCTTTCTTTCTCCCTCCATGTCTCTTTCTTTCTTTCTTTCTTTCTTTCTTTCTTTCTTTCTTTCTTTCTTTCATTCTTTCTTTCTTTCTTTCTTTCTTTCTTTCTTTCTTTCTTTCTTTCTTTCTTTCTTTCTTTCCTTCTTTCCTTCTCCCTCCATATCTCTTTCTCTCTCTCCCCGCCCCCTCTCCCTCCTCTGTCTCTCTCCCCCTCCCTCCCTATACAGACCAGGATCCCCCAGTTTTACTCCAGTTCTCCTCTACCCATGCTTCATCTCCTACCCATTCCCCCTGTTTTACCCCTCCTCTATCTCCAATGCCTCATGGTTCCCAGTCCCATCCCCACCCCCATTTTTTAGAAGCTAAGGAATAACCCGGAGGCGGAGCATCCTATTACTGCTGCTGCTTGTGTGGGCAAGATGCATACTGCGCCAATCCCTGCTGACCCTCCTCTCCTATTTATCCCATGTGATTGGTGCAGTACACATCCCACACACACAAGCAGTAGCAGTAATAGGATGCTCTGCCTCGGGGTTCTTCCTTAACCCCTGCAAATGGAATGAGTGGGGCCTCATGTTTAAATTTTGCCTCACAAAGCATAGAGCCGCCTCTGTGTACATGCACAGGTAGATTTAAGGAGTTGGCCAGAGCCTCCACCCATGAAAGTTAATTGAAAGAAACAGTGCCACTATTCTGAGGAACATGTCTCTGTTCTACACTTGTTGATCTATAGCAATGTTGTAACCACTTACTCACCATAAGTCTACTACTTGTATTGTGGGGAAGTTGGCATAGTAAATTGGAAAGTGGTGGTCCACAGCTTGACTGGTCCAAATCACCAGAGCTTGCCACTTTCTGTCCATGTGGTCCTCCTCTATTGGGGATCCACAGCACACCCTCACACCATTGCTCTGCTTCCACAATATTCTGTTTACTCAGTACTCATTCACCTCTTCTCCTAAAATAACCTATGTGTCATGTCCCTATTGGTGGCCAACCAAAAGGTGTGATCCACCCTTGTCACTACACCAAATGCAAGCATCAGAGAAACTTTAACATCCTCTACAAAACATTTTACTAAAATAGAAGGCTGTTTAATAAATAGCTGTGTGTGGATATTTATTGAGGTTTGCCTCTTAGAAATAAAGTAATAAGTTCAGAGAAAATTATTTGACAAAGCGTCCATTAAATATGGCAAGTTTGTTCCATGGAAGGTATATTTAAGTATTCATCATCCTCTGGGCAATGGAAGACTTATGTAAAAATGAGCTCATTATCACATAGTTTTTATTTAAATGTCAGTTAATAAAATTCACTCTGCACAGTCAGGTAACCCATCTGTTCCTCAGGAGAGGTGTCCTAAGAGAGAAAGTTCTGGTCTGACTGTACTTAAGTCTAATTTTACTCAAACTATTATGATACAATAAGACGTTTTAGGTCCCTGCAGGAAGGTGACCTTCAAGACTCCTAAATAAGGACACACACACATACCCTTCCCCAAGGCAGGATGTTGTCCTGTGATAAGCACGGCCAATGTATAGTGTATAGCTTTTACATATTTCATAGATAAATGTCTAAGAGATACTTTTTCATACTATTCTTTTAAATATATTATCATGATGCTCTAAAAAAAGTTGACCTAAGTTAAGCCTATTTGGAAAATCCTATCCCACATTAAAGAGGCTAATGTTTTTGTGCATCGCACAAGCCGAGTGCCCTCAGGGCAAGCTTCCTGCAGAGCACCATGGAGCTTTCCATAAACTTTGACATTATACTTTTAAGCCTGTGGATAAGCTTGGAGCCAAGAGAAGAAGGCCAGAGGTGGCTTAGCATAGAGTGACCAGATGTCCCTGATTTTAGGGGGCTAAAATGTCCTAAATATCCCCAGTTAAAAAATGTATCCCCTGATTTCTTTCCAGCTTTAATAATGGCATCCCTGGCCCCGAGCGGCTGCAGGCTAATACATCTTAGCAACATTTATGTGACAGGTCTGGAGCAGGAGGAGGGAGGAGTGTGTCTGCTCTTGCCTATGTCTGGGGTTTTTGATGATGTCACATACAAATATAATAATATGATCTTCCCAGGTACACCCCCTTCTCGACTTTCGCAGACTTTGTTGCCAGAGGTAAGGATATGGATTATTTGCTGCCTTTCCTTTGCTTGTGATGGTGACCTTCAGTGAACACCTACGCCTGCACTCTTGACCCAGAGCAAAGTAGGCTCAGGTGTTATTACACTATATCTCTTTAAGCCCTTCCCACTGTTAGCACAATTTAGCCACACCCAACATTTGCTGTGGTGTGTTTGGCATGCCATTGTTATCCCCGCCCTTGCTCTGTCCCAGCTCCACCCCCAATAAAAGTGGGCATGGTCAGTAGGGTGTCTCCAGATTTCATTTAAAAAAAACATTACTTGAATACTGCTCCAAAAATGATCAGTGCCTTCTTATTAGAAAAAGGGAACAAAGGCTGACACTATCCAGCAAAACAAACCAATGTAACCCCCCCGAGATGATTGCGGGGAACACCATACGACAGCACAACCGCCACCCCCACCCCCAGCGGGAGAGGGACAACCTTCTTACCTTAGGAGGCAGAAGTCTTGCCTGCCCGGGATGACTCCAATCTCCCATCCTCCCTCCTCTGTCCAAGCCGGGGAGTGGAGCCGCTGCGAGTGACCCATTGTGGCAGCTGCTGGGCTGGCCTTCCCCGCCGTGCATCTCCTTCCTCCTCCTCCCCCTTGACCAAAGAGATTGCTTCTGATTTCGGCCAATTGGGAAACGGGTCTCACATCCCGCTTCCAGATTGGTGGGGAGGAGATTTAGTGTGAAAATAGCGAATTTTCATTTGCTATTGTCACACAAATGGGTGGGTTTCGGGCGCAGTGCTCTGCACCCAAAGCCCACCCTTTTTTGAAGCCTATTAGAGCCTCTGGCTCTAATCACATTCTTCAGAAAAATACAACCCCCCATTGAAATCCATGGTCTGGAGTCCCTGTATGTAGATCAGGGGGTCAGACACATGTATGGGGAGGCGGCACTCGTGTGCCCCTAATGGATGGGCCGCCACTGGTTATGCTGTTTAATAGTCATCCCACCACAGGGGTCACTGTGGCTGAATTTTCATACTTTAGACTTGCAGCGCTCTTGCTGTAGACTCACCATTGCAACTTTGCTCTTGAAGAAATATTATCACCTGCTCATTCAGGACACAGTGACAGTGTCTCCTAATAGCTCACCATCCCAGCAACCTATACTTAACCTATACGACCCATTTCCAGATAACAAGCAATAGTGCTGCAAATTTGAAAATGACTTTCAAAGCTATTGCTAGACCTGCCAGGCTACACAAGTTTGTTGCACAATTGCAGCAAGTGCGCATTGTATGACTCCAGATCAACTTTCTTTGCAAACATTCTGCAAGTCTGCTGCTAGTTCTGGTTCAGTTATGTCCCAATACAGAGAAGCTTCTTTCAGGGTGGGGAGGTGGCAAGGGAGTGTAGAATGTGATTTTACTTTGCTTGGGTGATGGGCTATCAGGAGGTCCTCAATAGGCAAAGTGATGGTGTCTCTTTAAGCGAGGTATAATTAATCGGGTACCTTTAATACAAGTACTAGCATGACTCACCATCCATGATTTTAACCGCTTGCCAACCAACCGTTGTCGTTACATGGCAACAGGTCGGCTCTCATGCGCGAATCGCCATCATGGTACGTCTGCGTGAGCATACCCGCAAGTCGGGCGGACTTGATGTCCGCTGGCGACCTGCGATCGCTTTCTACAGAGGCAGAACGGGAATCTGCCAATGTGAACAAGGCAGATCCCCATTCTGTCAGGGGACATGACAGAGATCTACTGTTCCCAGTAATCGGGAACAGTGAGATCTGTCATGTCCCTGCCAGCCAGCTCCCACACAGTTAGAACACGCTGAGGGAACACAGTTAACCCCTTGATTACCCCCTAGTTTTTAACCACTTCCCTGCCAGTGACATTTATACAGTAATCAGTGGCTATTTTTAGTTCTGATCGCTGTATAAATGTCATTGGTCCCAAAAAAGTGTCAAAAGTGTCCGATCTGTCCGCCGCAATGTCGCAGTTCCAATAAAAATCACAGATCGCTGCCATTACTAGTAAAAAAAAAAATAATAAAAATGCCATAAATCTAATCCCATGTTTGTAGACTTGATAACTTTTGCGCAACCCAACAAATACGTCTATTGTGTTTTTTTTTTACCAAAAATATATAGAAGAATACATATTGGCATAAACTGATGAATACATTTGTATTTGTATATATATTTTTTGGATATGTATTATAGCAAAAGTAAAAAAAAAAAATTTTTTTTTTTTTTAAACTGACGCTCTTTGTTTGTTTATAACGCAAAATATAAAAACCATAGAGGTGATCAAATGCCACTAAAAGAAAGCACTGTTTGTGGGGAAAAAAGGACGTAAATTTTGTTTGGGTAGAACAGTTAAAGCGACGCAGTGCTGAATCACAAAAAATTCTCTGGTCAGGAAGGGGGTAAAACCTTCCTGGCCTCAAGTGGTTAAGGATAATGTGATACTTACAGTTCCACAGTAACTATAGAGACTCAGTTCAAAAATCCCTACTGGGGTTATTTTTACAGTAAATGTTGTATAATCTGATCTCTCTCTTCCTTTTCTGCTTTTGTTTCATGTGCAGGAAAAGCAACGTGATGCCGGCCGGAGGCCGTCATTGTTTCATTACTTGGCAGTCACATACCTGACGCTGCAGAATTCTAGGCTGCTCCCAGTCACAAAAAATCCTTGTTATTTTGACTGATTCACTCTGCTCTAGGTATGAAGTGTCCTACAACTCATTTACTTTGCTTGCTTTCTTATACGGCTTGCTACATAGCAGCCTCATATCACTATTCATTAGCTATGTGTCGCTGATCAACACAGAAGAGTGATAAGAATGGGAAATGATATGCTAAATATTCATATTCCGGCATATGAAATATCC
Organism: Glandirana rugosa; assembly: GCA_018402905.1. NCBI lineage: Eukaryota > Metazoa > Chordata > Amphibia > Anura > Ranidae > Glandirana > Glandirana rugosa. Next base: position 1,932,474 of record BLSH010205261.1, read on the forward strand.
CAGCTTCACTCCCACATAAATCTGTAATACTGACGGGGTACCCACAGGACATCTGGGTCTGCAAATTCATTGACATATTAGCTATCTGTTTATTCTTTCTCTGCCAGAGACAGACATCTATGGTTGAAGTTCACTGGGAACATCTATGTATACCTATATGTAGCACCCTGCCAAAAGTTAGGTTAGATTTAGTTCAATGGTTGATTGATCCTGTTTGCTTCTGGAGGAAGCTTCTAGAAAATAGAATAGGAGTGTCAACCACTGATTTATGAATATTTATCAAACCCCAGCCAATCCCTGGGAAGGGGGTGCCCAGAAGATGGCTGTAGAGTAGAGTTGAGCGAACCCGAACTGTAAAGTTCGGGTCCGTACCAAACTTTGGGGTGTCCGTGACCCGGACCTGAACCCGGACATTTGAAAAAAAGTTTGGGTTCGGGTTCAGGGTTTGGGTATTTGATCCCGCCTGTTGAATAGCTGCAGGGCAGCCAATCAACAAGGGTTTCACTGGTTTGCCCTTAGAAGCCATCACAGCCATGCCTACTAATGGCATGGCTGTGATTGGCCAGTGCATCATGTGACCCAGCCTCTGTATAAGCTTGAGTCACGTAGTGCTGCATGTCACATGGTCTCAGGGTAGTGTAGGGAGAGGATGCTGCCGGCGATGTGAGGGACAGATTGCAGATATAATAACATCTCATCCTGCATTACAAAATGATCTGATTCTGGACTAGGTAGAGATTACTACTACTACTGCTTTGAGGGACAGATTGCAGATCTCATCCTGCATTAAGGAATGATCTGATTCTGGACTAGGTAGAGTCTACTGCTTTGAGGGACAGATTATTGTTCTAAAATCATCTCCTAGTTCTATAGGGTCAGGTTCCTGCTGTAGCTGTAAGGGACAGATTATTGTTCTAAAATCATCACCTACACTGCCACGGTCACGGCCTAGTCAACCTCTAGGCTCCTACATCCACCCCCCTTCCCGTTTTTATTTTTTTTATTTGATTTTAAGTTATTTTCCCTATCCTCATTTTTTTGTAGGGCACTTGTCCTACACTTACCCCCATTTTACTTCCTTTTGCAGCCCTCTAGCACTTGCCAGGACTTTTTTACAGCCATTTTTGTGCCGAAAAGTTCGGGTCCCTATTGACTTCAATGGGGTTCGGGGTCCGGGGTAAAGTTCCGGTCAAGTTCGGTACCGAACCCGGACTTTTTCGCGAAGTTCGGCTGAACCCAACAAACCCGAACATCCAGGTGTCCGCTCAACTCTACTGGAGAGGTGATAATTATTTGGCAGGCCTGCTCCTAGTGTCTTTGTCCTGGGACTGCTGCCCCTGGGATGGCTGGGATGTGTGTTGGAGATGCTTTTTGGGCCTCAGCAGGTTCTGGGCTAAATGCCTGGAGAAAATATGTTAAAATAATTTTTGCTGGAGGGCATCATCTTGAAGTCTAGTTTGGAGAAGAATCTTTGTCTCCCTTACTGAAGAGTGTTGAGTAGATGCTGGATGGCAGACAGCTTTCCTAGTGCATTGTGAGTAAGACCTGGTTTTGGACTATCAGGTCTTTGTGAGACCTAGAATTACTGGCCATTCGCTATTACCTCCAGTCAAAGCTGTTTCAAGATGATTTTGTAAGACGTTTGACCTCCCTTTTGCTTCCTGCTATCGTTGTGGAGTATCTTGAGCCCTTAAAGCCCCTCCTGTTCAAGTTTCTACCAATAATATCCACAAAAAGACATTCCCTAGATTGAGCTTGAGTTGTCGATGTGCTTGGAACTGCATCTGTTGCAGGCCGTTTCTTTACTAGCAAGAGACCTGCACATCTTCTCAGCAGCTCCTCTGGGGGTGAGGCTACATATGCATTTTGAGAATGTTTTCTAAAGTGTTTAACCATTTTACCTGTACATCCTCGGATTTCCACAGTGTCCACAGTAGTGTATTGGCAGAGTAGAGTAGGACTGGCCAAAGAGAGATTACCAGCTTAACTATGTATTGCAATATGTGTGACGTAAATATCCCTATTTTTATTGGAACATTTGCTAGAAAGAGTATATAGCAGTGTGCAGAGGGTTCATCCAGTATTTCTAGTGTTATCCAGCAGCAGGACATAGAAAACTAGAGAGTTGTATAGTTTTTTTTAAGTTGTGTATAAGGATGGGCCGAACACCCCCCTGTTTGGTTCGCAGCAGAACTTCCAAACAGGGTAAATGTTCTAACCCAAACAGCGAACCCCATTGTAGTCTATGGGAGCCGAACAGGCAAAATCAAAAGTGCCCATTTTGAAGGCTTATATGCAAGTAATTGGCCATGAAATGGATATGGGGGTCTGGGTCCTGCCCTGGGGGACATGTATAAAAAAAAAAAACAATAGTTTTTTCAGAAGTAGTGATTTTAATGATGCTTAAAGTGAAACAATAAAAATGAAAAATTATTTTAAATACCCTGCCTGGGGGGTCTCCTTAGTCTGCCTGTAAAGTTGCGCATCTGTAGGATGTATAGAACATGCCGCAGCAATAATGACATTTATAAAGGAAAAATTGTGATTTAAACTTACTTGCGGCTGTAATGTATAGATTTTTAAAAAATGGAGTGGGGTCCCCGACGGACCCAAAAAATAAGAAAAAATAAAAAGCACATCTGCCTCTCTCATAGGCTACCCAATGAATGGGCTGTCTTCAGTTTGACAGCTCTTATATAGGCAAGGGCGGGGCCACTATGTGATGTCATAGGGGGCGGGGTCACCAAAGAACGAAGACAGCCCATTCGGCGGGTAGCCTCTGAAAGAGGCGGATGCGCTTTTAGTTTTTTCTTATTTTTCGGGTCGTGATTGACGATGGATGTCATAAACTGTCTATTGTGGTTTTTAATTTGTGACACTTTTTTGATGAAGGGGTAGGGGTACGATGTACCCGATACCCATTCACATGGGAGGGCAGGATCTGGCGGCCCCCTTGTTAAAGAGGGCTTACAGATTCCAATAAGCCCCTTGCCCGCAGAAGAGGCCTTTGTTCCCATCAACATGGGGACAAGGTGCTTTGGGGGGGCCCCAAAGCACCCTCCCCATGTTGAGGGCATGTGGCCTGGTACGGTTCAGGGGGGACACTCGCTCGTCCCCCCATCCTGACCTCCAGGCTGCATGCTCAGACAAGGGTCTGGTATGGATTTTGGGGAGGACCCCCATGCCATTTTTTTTTTAAATCCATATTTGACCCAAAGGGCCTGGTACAGACTGGGGTGGGGGGGACCCACGCTGTTTGTTATTTTCATTTTTTTTTAAATCTATATTGCCGGGAGCTGGCAATACATTACAGCTGCGAGCAAGTTTAACCACTTAAATACCATGTACTTTCCCCTCTTCCCGCCCAGACCAATATTCAGCTTTCAGCGCTGTTGCATTTTGATTGACCATTGCTACACTGTACCCAAATTAAAATTTTATCATTTCTTTTCCACAAATAGAGCTTTCTTTTGGTGGTATTTGATCACCTCTATGGTTTTTATTTTTTGCACGACAAATAAAAAAAGACCGAAAATTTTGAAAAAAAACGTTTATCTCTGTTTCTGTCACAAAACTTTGCAAATAAGTACGTTTTCTCCTTCACTGATGGGCACTGATGAGACTGCACTGACAAGCACTGATGAGGCAGTACTGATTGGCACTGATGAGGTGGCACTGATGACACTGATGAGGTGGCACTTATATGCAGCACTGATGGGCACTGATAGGCGGCACTGATAAGCAGAACTGATGAGCATTGATAGCTGGCACTGATATGCGGCCCTGATGGGCACTTATAGATGGCACTGGGCACTGATGGGTGGCACTGATAGGTGGCACTGGTGGGCACTAGAGTTGAGTGAACCCGGACTGGACACATTTTGCAGAACAGTGATATGGGTACTCCCGGCTTATTTATACTTTTTTGACACAGTTTGAAGATGATTTTAGAACAGTTCTATGGCCTCTAATGTTAATTTATACTTTTCAGACCCATTTTGAAGATGATCTCCATTTTTGCATTTTTTATGTTTTTATTTTTTTAAAAATATTTAAAGTTATTTCCCTGTCCCCATTTCTTTGTAGGTCACTTGTCCCACCCTTACCCACATTTCCTTCCTTTTGCAGACCTCTAGGACCTTCCAGGACTATTTTACAACATTTTTTGTACCTAAAAGTCCAGGTCTCCATTGATTTCAATGGGGTCCGGGGTCCGGGACAAAGTTCGGGTTCTGTCCGGACCAGAACCCGGACTTCTAGAAGTTCGCTCAACTCTAGTGGGCACTGATAGGTGGCACTGATAGATAGCACTGCAGACGCGAGTAGAGGAAAAGCCGATACACGGCTCTTCCTATTTACACTGTGATCAGCCGTAATTGGTCATGGCTGATCACATGGTAAAGACCTCCTGACGGAGGATCTTTACCGAGATCGGTAATGCAGTATGTCAGACTGACACACCACACTACCGATCGCCGTGCTGTGCGCCCCCACGAGCACGCGATCATGGATTATCCTGGCAGACGTCATATGACGTCCAGTTAGGATAACTGAACCATAGCCTGGCCGTCATTTGTTTAAGTGGTTAAATGACAATTTGTTCTTTATAAATTTCATTATTGCTGCCGCATGCTCTATACATCACACAGCTGCGCCACTTTACAGGCAGGTTAAGGGGACCCCCGAGGCAGGATAATTAAAGGAATTTTTAATTTTTATTGGTTCACTTTAAGCATCATTAAAATCACTGCCCCTGAAAAAAAAATTTTTTTCCAATCATTTTTTTTTTTCTTTTTTTATACATATCCCCCAGGTAAGGACCCAGACCCCCATACCCCTTTCAGGGCCAATTACTTTTTATAAAACCTTTATGGAACGTTTTTTTTTCTTCAGCTGTCAATAAGGAAAACCCATTGACAGCTGATGACTCATTGGTTGTTAAGGAACGGGGCCGTGAATCCAGCCACGGCGTCCTTAACAAACAGCTTACACTGTGCCCTGATTGGGCAAAGCTTTGCCCAATCAGGGCACAGAATGCACTGTGCAGCTCAGTGTATTGTAGGGTGTTCATCTGGGCGAACACTCTGCAAATTCGGATGTTCGGCGAACGGCTGAACAGGCAAATGTTCGGCCTGGACTCGGGCCACACCGTTCGCCCATCCCTAGCTGTGTAACAGCAGCAAATACCCCCTTAAAGGGTCAGGGTGGCTATATATATATTTCAGGAAATGAAAAAAATTCAGTCTGACGATTCTGCTGATCAGTGAATTGATGTGCTCATTACTAGGTGCCGTAATATTTTTCAAAGGCAGCAAAAAACTATTATCTAAAGATACAGCTAAACAAAAACATTAGTAGAGGTTCTGCTCATTCTTAATTCTTTTATCCAGAACTACTACAACACATTTTGGCTGGAGTTGGACCTATAATAGGCCATCCCAGAAGCACACACCCGCACTACATTGTTCAGATATAAGAAGCAAAGAAATGAATATTACTGGGTAATAAGGATTATGTGATTCACATCTCTCCCTCCCACATGGCAGCACTGGTGCTTAGGCATCAGCCTGCTACTGTCACATGGCGGAGGCTGAATGGAGTGTTATGGAAACAAGAGAAAAGTTAGAAAAGTTAAGGGTAGGCAAAAGTAGAACAAACCTTTTACCCAGCCCTGCATGGTCAAAACACGGGTTCACTTTAAGTAGCCTTTCTCCCTGGTCACACAATCTTTGCTTCTTTTATATGAGTGGCTTTTAAAATACAGTAAAATAGGAA
>BLSH010205261.1:1938593-1962230 GCA_018402905.1 Glandirana rugosa
TTCACGACAACCGATTACTCTTCGGAAGCGAAGCCGCCGCACCCGCTCCCTGGCCCTCCCCGAACACAGTGAGCGCGGCCGCCGTCGTATGACGGCGATTTGCGCTCACGAGCCACCTTGTCGCCGTCAATTGCCGATCGGCGGTCGGCAAGGAGTTAATAATCCTTTTGACCCTTTCTTGATTCTTGTGTCATTTGCTTTTTCATTTTACATTATGATTTACCTTATATTTCTACTCTATAACTTGAATGTAAGTTGCTTTTCTTGTCCTACTAAACCTGATAAATAACACAGAATTGTTACATTATTACACTGTTCATAATCCTATTCTAACTTGTACTAATGAAGGCTTCTCATTAGCCAACAGCACTTTCAAGTTCCTCATACATTATTTTTGTGATTTTTATGTAATTACGTTTGCTTTTTTTGCAGCTTTTGTTTAACTTTTTGACCTTTGCTTTTATGGTTCAGAATAATTCTTGTGATAACCCATTTGTGTGTAGGCTGTTGTTAAATTCTCCTGTTGAAGAGTCTGTTACATGACTTTAAAGCATCAGAATTCTTCAAAAAATATCTGCTACTGGCTGACCTTCACTCCACTTGGGTTCATGCATGGGTTGAAGTGGAACGAAACTTTCCTTATCAACATTACCTATTTTTAATCCATATGCTGCTAGCATTAGTAAAGAGATGAAAGTATATTATATTTACTTATTTTAAAAAAAAAATGTTCATTTCTTTACTTGTTTCTTGTTTCTGGCCTATGCCAAAATGATGTCATACATTCCAGAAGTCTTCATGGGCATTTTTTTCCATTCATTTTGAGGACAGGAGGGTCTTTCTCAGCCAAGCACACCCTCCTGCCTGCATGCCTGAGCTAAGGGCAGATGGATTCCAGAAAATAAATGCTACATTAATCATCTGCCCTTATTCAAGTTGGACATGGCTAGAAATGCTAGGGCAGTGTTACATGGATGGATGGGTGAGTTTGCTTTAAATATTAAAAATGAGCAATAGACCAGTGTCCTTCTATAGCTCTGTTGAATGAACTCCTAGTGGGAGTACCACGTCCTATGAAAAGACTGATTTATTTTATGCTGCTGGCGGCTAAAACTACCTTGACAGGAGCATTGACATCACCCTCTGTCTCTATTCGCCGCATGAAGCATAAAGTATTTTGGATTGTGCTACATAAGAAGGTAGCTAGCATAATGAATGACAAACAGAAGCTCTTTGAACAAACTTGGGAACCATGGTGAAATTATGTTCAGACACTTATCTCTTCCACACCAGGCTAATGTATTAAGGTTATATCTTCTGTGAGTTGTGGGTCTCTGCTGAATCTCTACTTTGTCCCTTCATACCTTTTCTCTCTATCTTTGATTCTTTGCTATGGCTCGTCTATGGGCTATATATTCTTTCAAATACTGTATGGAATTATGATCCTATAAGTCCTGCCAATTCCTTATATTTTTGGGGCTCCTCTACATTCTTGTAGGCTGACTTTATGCCAAACTGATATGATATGATAAACTTCAATCTGAAAGCTCCTTTACCAGTGTCACCACGTGAAATATACACACACTGAGGCTCACCAGAACTTCAAGGGGTTAACAGCATCTCCCAAATAAGGGGTTATCACTTTCTCTATGCTCCTCTAGATGAATCAGAAAACCACTAGAGGTTAAAACCATAAATCCAGCCAGCTGCCAATTCCTCTGTGTTCCTCCAGATAGATCGCTCATAAAAAGGATAAACAGAGAGGCCCCTCATAGTGTATCATTTTAAAAACAACTTTTATTACACTAAGATATGCGCTTACAGTTAGTTACGGTCATTGGTATATGGAACAAACGAGCGGTTGTTACTCATCCGTGATCGCCGCTCCACTCCTCCACAGCGACACTGTCGGCTAACTCATGCTCCGTTCGGATCATCGTGTGGCTCCACCACTGACGCGTTTCGTCACTTCAGACTTGGTCACAAGGGCTGGCTACACGACGAGACGACCCAACTTAAGTAATGGCTTGTTAACGCCACCAAGTGGTCCCTAATAGGAATTACTCATTTAACACTAGTCAGACGGCACACTATCCCTCTGTATCTTTAACCCTTAATACACTGATCAGCCTCAATGAAAATGCAAAAACTCTGCCCACCTAATTAGTGTTAGATATATGCATAATCTCATTAACAAAAATTAATCAATCCAATGATTGATCGTCTAAACCAGGGGTGTCCAAACTATGGCCCTCCAGTTGTTCTGGAACTACAATTCCCATCATGCCTGGTTATGTCTGTGAATGTTATAGTTTTATAATGCCTCATGGGACTTGTAGTTCTGCAACAGCTGGAGGGCCGTACTCTAAACCGTAAGTGTATAAGGGTGTTATAGGTTGAAATCCTATAATAAAAAACTAGTCAATAGACATCTGGCTCAACAAACCTTCCTTATGAGGGGTTTACATAGTGTTATGAATGATGAATGAATGATGATGATGATGAATGATGCTGTTTATCCTTTTTATGAGTGATCTATCTGGAGGAACACGGAGGAATTGGCAGCTGGCTGGATTTATAGTGTTAACCTCTAGTGGTTTTGTGATTCATATGGAGGAGCATAGAGAAAGCGATAACCCCTTGTTTGGGAGATGCTGTTAACCCCTTGAAGTTCTGGTGAGCCTCAGTGTGTGAATATTTCACGTGGTGACACTGGTGAAGGAGCTTTCAGATTGAAGTTTATCACAACATATGGAGTATCTCACTATTTTGGACTTTAAAATGCACTAGCTTTATATATTTGACTCATTATTTGTTTTTGTTTTTTTTGTTTGTGAGTGTTTATTGCGCTGCTGATAACTACATCCTGTCAGTTATATGTGTTCATTAAGTGTTTATTTTTTACAGCAGCTGCATATATGTTTATTCATTGACACATTTATTGATATATTCATTTGATGTTCACATTTATTTATTTATTCATTTGATATTCACCAAAGGCTGGAGTTCTAGCGCAGTGATTCACTTTATATATGTATGGACCTGAAACATGCCCCGTTTGAGGGTGCTGCTGTTCAGCTGCTTGCAAGGCAACCATAACCTAATTGAATTGAACTGTACCTTGGTTATTGTTATATTTAATACTTAGTGATTGATACCCCCCATTAACGTGTTTCTCCTTTATGTCTTGTAAAACTCTGAACTACACTGATATTGATTTTTTGATTGTACACCTTGTTTACTCTTATAAAAATAAAAACTTTTGAACATAAATATTAAAAATAAATGAAATAGCATTTTCAATTTGTGGAGCTCAGATACAGTATAGTTCTGCTTTAAATGCTATGCTTGATTAAAGAAAATTATTGGGATTGTTTAGCAGGCAGCTGACTTATTTTGGCCCCCACACACACCCATTGCATGTTCTATTACTTTTCAAAATTATATACAATAAGACCTAAGCCCAGTGTGTAACTAAGAAAAACTCAGATCACTTCTATCCCCACCAGTGATGTAGCGGCCAACAGGAGGAAATACAGTTTGTGGTGGTGGGTGAAGGGACTTCATGGACATGTCCCCTTTTTTAGCAGGCAATACCCATTAGATATGTAAATTATATAAAGGCTGTCAATAAGCATAGAGTTGAGTCTTCATATTAGAGAATCCAGGATCCTCTGCTAATTGATAAGGGCACCCTGTATAAATCTGTTCAGCTTTCACACCTATGAACTTTTCTACCATCAACCTATTTATTCAGCAATAACTTTGTCATTACTTAAAGTGATACTAACACACACGGTTTAATTTACATTGTCCCTTCTATTTCTGTATACGCATGATGGCACTGTAATTCTTTTAATAAAACAAAGCATCTAAGTACCCTTTTCCTAATCGATATACAGCTGTCACATGACACAGATCTTTCCCAGCCAGTCTGCAGGGAAACATAGGCAGGAGGAGCTTCTAGTCCTCTACTGCTGGTCATGTGTTAAAAATAAAAAAAACAGCCTTTGCAATACAATGTGAAAATAAATAATTAATATCAGTAAACTGTTTTAAATTGCCACGCAAATATATATTTAAAATCAAATCTTTATTATGTTTTGGCAATAACATGGTGTGGGTGGATTTCTGCCAGTCACAGGCTGTGTCACGCTCCCTCCAGCCTGTGTCTTAGAATACAAGGGAGGTGAAGTCTCCATAAATCTACATGTAATATCCCATTATGTTTAGCTGGTTAATGAGCATAGAGCAGGAGGGAGGGAGTGGGCTGTCATTTACCACTGTGTATACGGCCACATGTGTGACTCTATAGTCACATGGGCTGCTCAGATGCGATAGGGAGGAAATTCTCAGCATAGACACTAACTAAAAACTGAGCATGTGCAGAGCTGCCAACACTGTGCTGCAAAATTCCTAGCTGAATTGGGAACATGGACAGAAGTTGGAGATAGAGAGCAGAAGGATCAACCAGTTTTTTTGCAGAATACAGAAAACTAAACTCATAGTGATTGAGTAAATATGAACAGCATGTAATATGCCATTTATTGATAGTTTTATATGAGGTGGGTTGGTTTAGTGACACTTTAAGATAACAAAGGAAAATATATGTTTTTTTACAAGCTTGTGAATCAGCAGGGACAATGATGATAGCCCCTGCAACATCTACACAGTAGTGAAAGCAGGCACAGCCTACATGAGAGTGGCAACTCTGTTCTGAATTCAGGAGCAGTGTGGCATTATTGCCACACCATTATGCAATGCATTAGGTGGACCTCACTGGCAGGATCAGTAGATATTTTTGAGACTTTGAAGGAAGACTATGAGAAAACTGTAAGTGGAGATGCACTTAATTAGGTGCTGCTGAACACATTTTATATAGGAGACCATTTAAATTAAAAAATAATGACAAATATGTTAATACATGTGTAGTCTTAAAACATATAAATTATTCATTCACTTTAAGATATAACAATTATAAACATAACAGAAAGGTGACAAACTACATAACAAATAGTCACAGTCATTAACATGTTAAATGCATTATATCCAAGACCAGTGTAAAGGTCTGGCAAGTTATTTTTTTTTCCTTAAAGTGGTAGTAAACCATGCTATCATTTTCAGCCAAGGAAGCTGCCATCTTGGCCTCTGTTTAATCTACAACTGCCATGATGCTGCACATGTGATCAGCTATGACACCAGCCATTGGATGGTTTGACAGTTTGGTTTAGAGCACAACCAATGGGAGTGTTACATTTCCGGCACGTGCCGGAAATGTGATTGGTTTTTAACCTGTTAAATGCATGGGTTTACTACCGCTTTAAAGTGGATGTAAACCCTCTCCTATACCCAGTGAAGTGAACAGATGATACACAGGTTTTACATGTATATCTGTTATCTTTCACTTTCTATATTCTTTAGAATTCTTACATCATATTAGAGATTTTCTCTTCCTGTTCAGCTGTAGGAGTGGATTATTGGCATACAGCCAAGACAGCTGATTGGAGGAAAGCCCCCCCCCCCACTCACTCCACATAGGCAAAGACTTGCAGAGCTGTAATGTAACAAGTGAAGCTCTGTGCTAATCTATTTATAGCAACCTCCCACAACACAAATTTCAGGCTGCTTTTATCTCCTGTGTCAGAGAAATTGTCAGAAGTTATAAGGCTGATAACAGAGCTACGCAACAGAAGAAACATACGGGACTCAGTGCTTTAGAGAGAGATATGAAAACACTGCAGATAAATAACAGCTCAAATTTCATGAATCGGGTTTACATCCACTTTAAGACAGTGGCACATACAGTATCTCACAAAAGTGAGTACACCCCTCACATTTTTGGAAATATTTTATTCTATCTTTTCATGTGACAACACTGAAGAAATGACACTTTGCTACAATGTAAAGTAGCGAGTGTACAGCTTGTATAACAGTGTAAATTTGCTGTCCCCTTAAAATAACTCAACACACAGCCATTAATGTCTAAACCGCTGGCAACAAAAGTGAGTACACCCCTAAGTGAAAATGTCCAAATTGAGCCAAATTAGCCATTTTCCCTCCCAGGTGTCATGTTACTCATTAGTGTTACAAGGTCTGAGATGTGAATGGGGAGCAGGTGTGTTAAATTTGGTGTTATAGCATTCACTCTCTCATACTGGTCACTGGAAGTTCAACATGGCACCACATGGCAAAGAACTCTGAGGATCTAAATAAAAAGAATTGTTACTCCATAAAGATGGCCTAGGCTATAAGAAGATTGCCAAGACCCTGAAACTGAGCTGCAGCACAGTGGCCAAGACCACATAGCGGTTTAACAGGACAGTTTCCACTCAGAACAGGCCTCTCCATGGTTGACCAAAGGAGTTGAGTGCACGTACTCAGCGTCATATCCAGAGGTTGTCTTTGGGAAATAGATGTATGAGTGCTGCCAGCATTGCTGCAGAGGTTGAAGCTGTGGGGGGGTCAGCCTGTCGGTGCTCAGACCATACGCCGCACACTGCATCAAATTGAACTGCATGGCTGTCGTCCCAGAAGGAAGCCTCTTCTAAAGATGATGCACAAGAAAACCCGCAAACAGTTTGCTGAAGACATGCAAACTAAGGATATGGATTACTGGAACCATGTCCTGTTATCTGATGAGACCAAGATAAACTTATTTGGTTCAGATGTTGTCAAGCGTGTGTGGCGGCAATCAGGTGAGGAGTACAAAGACAAGTGTGTCTTACCTACAGTCAAGCATGGTGGTGGGAGTGTCATGGTCTGGGGCTGCATGAGTGCTGCCAGCACTGGGGAGCTACAGTTCATTGAGGAAACCATGAATGCCAACATGTACTGTGACATACTGATGCAGACCTTGATCCCCTCCCTTCAGAGACTGGGCCACAGGGATGTATTCCAACGTAATAATGACCCCAAACACACCTCCAAGATGACCACTGCCTTGCTAAAGAAGCTGTGGGTAAAGGCGATGGACTGGCCGAGCATGTCTCCAGACCTAAACCCTATTGAGCATCTGTGGGGCATCCTCAAACGGAAGGTGGAGGAGCGCAAGATCTCTAACATCCACCAGCTCCGTGATGTCATCATGCAGGAGTGGAAGAGGACTCCAGTGGCAACCTGTGAAGCTCTGGTGAATTCCATGCCCAAAAGGGTTAAGGCAGTGCTGGCAAATAACGGTGGCCACACAAAATATTGGGCCCAAATTGGACACTTTCACTTAGGGGTGTACTCACTTTTGTTGCCAACAGTTTAGACATTAATGGCTGTGTGTTGAGTTATTTTGAGGGAACAGCAAATTTACACTGTTATACAAGCTTTACACTCACTACTTTACATTGTAGCAAAGTGTCATTTCTTCAGTGTTGTCACATGAAAAGATAGAATAAAATATTTACAAAAATGTAAGTGGGGTGTACTCACTTTTGTGAGATACTGTATGTGGAATTCTTTCCTGCATGACTTTGTAAAGGCATAAACAATAGTGGAATTAAAAAAGAGAATGATTTCCTACCAACTAATAATATCCAGAATACAGTAATTACTAAAGGCTTTGAGAGCAATATGTGATCCAAGGAACTGAGCTAACTGCCTTGAGGGGGCTGACCGTAATATTTTTTCTTATTTGGGGAAATATAGGTAAAGCCTCTGAGCCCACACATTAAGCCCGAGGGTAGTGTTTAGCCAAACAATGCGTATTCCAAGAAAATAAAGTGTCCTTATCTTGGAACTGTGGCTGATTGACCTCCCATTTAAGGGGACCTACATAATTCTGGGCCCATCACCCCCTGGCACAGCCAACAGCATGACCCAATGATCTTTTTAGATGGCTGTAAGGGTGGCATTCTGATTACCAATGTAAAGAGGATATTCTTCCCATTGACCACCAAGACAAAGGATATACTTGACAAGGGACATAGATCCCACTGACCCGATGGCTTAATTTTTGCTGGGGTTTCCCAAGGCCTAAAATAATTACAAGGTTTCCTCTGGGGTAAAAAGGTTAAGAAAGGCTGCTCTAGAAGTTACTAAGAGTTCCTTGAGCAAGGAGCAATTTTTGCCTCTCAGATAAGTAGGAGGGGGAATCGTGCCACTGAACTCAAATGTAAGGAGCATTCTTCCCATTGTCTATCCCACTAATGTACAGTGAGCTGTAGATATATTAATTATTATCAGGAGCCCTAAGACTGGAAAGTTATTTGAAGGGTTCTCCTGTGTTAAAAAGGTTGAGAAAGGCTGGTAAAGAGTGTCGCCATTTTTAGTCCAGGTTCACATCTATCTGCTTTTCCCCCCCCTTTTTTTAGTGTATTTTTTATAGTCCGTTGTAGTGCATTTAGATGCATTTCTGTTTGGGCATCGCAGTCCATGAAAATGCACCGAAAAAACCATCATGCCTCATTTTTCAAACCGCAGTGCCATGCTTCACATGGACCTGTACAGCCTCATTCAATAACATGAAGCAAAACATCACTTGTTTTGCTTTACAATGTATGCACTAAAACGCAAAGTTGTGAACATGGCCTTAGATTTACCAAAATGTATATGAGGACAAACCTATACAACCCAAAATATTTGTGTCCAATTTCGAAGGTGTGAGGAGGTTGCCTAAACTGCTTATGTGATAATGCTCTAAAACATTTGTGGAAAAACCAATGGAACAGGAAATTGGATTATAACTTCTAGAATTGGAGTTCCACTTTACCATTCATATTATGGAGTCAGATGTAATTGTTTAGTCTTCCTGAGGTCTCACCTGCCTTCTCTGCTTCCTTTATATTCGTCTGTCTCCTCTGGCCCATACATGCCTTATGTCTGTAATTGAACATCTGAAGGGTTTCTAAACCTTCCCTGTTAAATGTAAATTAAGACAAATTCCCCTGACCATGGTAATTCCTTGGGGAGAAATTGTTTCAGAAGTTCACAGCGAAGGTTTCTCTGCGTCAGACTCAATTTTGCAGGAGGGGGGAAAGCGAAGCACTTTTGTGTTGTTAAACAGCCCTATTGCTCTCCTCGTCACTCAGCTGTGAAGAAGGAAACAGGTCCTTGAAAGTGAGAGGATGTGAGCCTAATAGGGTTGTCATGGAAACCGCCTCCTATCTTCCCCAGGATCGGAGGATGCTTTGAAGTGTACAGAAATGAGAAGGCAATGAGAAGCAGACCCCAAGCTATCTCCGCCGTACCCTAATCAGCATGCAACCTACTGGGAGGATGGCAATGAACGCTCTTTTTTTACATATGATCACTGTAACATACGGCTAGTTTTATTTCAAATTAATATGTACATAGTAATATGCACAGGATAATATTGATGTGGGTATATCTGTGTATTCAGCCGTTACCAATTATCTATAAATACACAGGCAGACCGGGTGCAGTTGTCCATAAAGTAGATGATATATGAATATAAATATCATATGGTATATTGCTTGAATGTAAAGCTTAAAGCTGTAGCAGCCTACAAGGTATATAGATGGCATAGAGTCATGCATAGTAAAGGATTCTCTTCCTGCCTATGGTGTGGCCTCTTAGAAGGCTGAACTGTGCCCCCGGGAGGCACTGTATGTGAAGAGAAGGATCAACAGCCATAGCATAGCTGGAAATTACTATGGCACTCAAAAGTAGTGATGAGCCTAATGTGCCTAGGTTCAGTTTGAGGGCCATTCACTTAACTGAAAAAAGAACTGGAAATCACGAACATTAATTTGAACTCTACTGATGTCAGGCAAATCAGTTTTGGCAATTTCCAGTGCTAGTAGGTAAGAGATTGTATTTTTCAAACTGAATACAAGCTGGTGAGCATCCTCAGGGAACATCAGTGACCAAATATGCCTGACCCACAAAACTTCATTGGTTGCCAAGATGCAAGCGTCCGCTAATGTTCCAGCAATCAATGGCGCTGTGTGGCCCAGGCATATTTGTTCAATTACATCAGCCAGCATTCATGCTTCACTGCTTACATCCAGCTTACTGCCAGGGAACATGTCATTGGTTGCTAGGATGCTATTGGCTCCTAGCAACAGCAAGCCCTTATTGGGAAGCTGTCTTTCACTTAGTGGCGGCAGTAATACTGCCAATAATGAATAACTCCCTGCACAGCCAGAGGATCTGCAGGTGAACGGGCCATTTAGCTGTATCTCCTCAAACTCGAATCTCATCCCTACTCAAAGTATTGCTCCCCACATTCTAAGAAGTTAAAAAAGGACACCATTTAGCCCAAAGTAAGTAGGAAAATGACACACCCTTGTCAAACCGCAAGTTATGTGGACCACAAATAATATACAAAAAATGATTGGTAAACCTTGATTGAAGTGCTTGGTTACCCCTGTTTTTAAACATGCTTTTCAAAATAACAAATGCAATAATATAGAGGCTGGATGAAAGGTTTACTACAGTATAATACCATTGATAGCTAAACAGTACATTTTTTAAACCACCTCCTGCCCGGCCACTGCATACAAACAACCAGATGGGAGCTTCCTGGATTTGGTAAAACGTCGCAGACGACCAGAAGAGGGAAAAAAAAACTAAACAACTCCTCCCTAATGGGAGGGCAAGGGCTCCAGTCGACTGCTGTCTTTTGCCTTTCGACAGCTCTAATAAAGGCTAGGACGGGGCCACCCGCTGACGTAAGTGGATGACCTCACCCCCGCCTGACCTGTCACATGACGTTCACATACTGTATGTGTGTTGCATCCGCATTCTGCATTGCACAAAAAATGTGTGTGTTTTCTGTGCAGTGCAGTGCGAATTGCAGCCACATTATCTTCAATAGGAACACATCTGATTTGTAGATGTGTTCCGCTGTGAACAGGAATTCTCTACCCCTCCTCACTACACCTCCCCCCTCTCCCAGGCCAGCTGATTCTCAGCTACAATGGAGAGGAATCGCTGAATGACTCAATTTTATCTTCACACAGAGAATGGAGCTTCAGTTTGCAGCGCACATGTGTGAACTCAGCCTAAAGGTACCACACCAATGGTTTAAAAGCACAACAAACATTTTATTCCATCATAAGAAGCTTCAAATCCCATCAAATGGTTGCACATTTTGCTTGACCGTACATGTAAAATGCTATATATAGAATGGCATAATAATGCAGACATATAAAGAATGTAAACTGTCCCTAATTAGGTTTTGCCAGACAGGATTATCTTGCTTGTTCAACGCGTTTCACAGATCAAAGCCTACTTCTTAAATAACATTTCTGAATATTGTGTTGAATATTGTTGAATAAAGTATACAATTAAATCAATAAACAATTTACTATTTACAATTTGCCAGTTGCAGTAATGTGTTATTATTTCCTTCATCAACTACTAACTGCATAGAAAAGCACAGGATGCGCAACTAATTAAAAACATGTAGCAAAAGAACCATGAGTGAATGGACCCAGATGACTCCTCCTCTAAAAGAAGATGAAAGCATATAGACTCTGCAAACAGTGAAGATATATCCATGGACTCAAATGGTCCTAAAATATAATATTAATGCAATTATTTAGTAATTCATAGTTTAATGGGGCACCCTTTTAGACCCATACATCCCATATATAACATAATTCCTATCCGGAATCCTTTATGTCACAACATTTATAAATGGCAGTAGCTAGAAACTACATATCACTAATGTTGATTATTAAGCCCATGTAAGTATACCAACCAGTGGCGCCCGCCACCCCCTAATCTGTGCGTTTAGGTTTTTTTTAAAGCACATGATTAGAGCCAGAGGTTCTAATTGGCTTCAAAAAAGGGTGGGCTTGGGGCGCAGAGCACTGCACCCTGGGCCCACCCAGTTGTGTGACAATAGCAAATTAATATTTGCTATTGTTTTCCTGCTTCTGATTCTGGCCAATCAGGAAGCGGGTCGTAAGACCCGATTGGCCGAGAGGAGAAGCGACCATATTGGCCACCAAGGAGGAAGTTGTCAAGGAGGATGAGATGCAGGGAGAAGCCAATGCTGCCCGCGACCTAGATGGGATAAGTGTGGGGCTGGTGGGTGGACAGGCAGGGGGTGGTGCTTGGTTTACCTATCGATGGGGGGGTGGGGAGTTTGACTGACAACCGTGGGACCGACGGACCGACCGGGGGTGGGTGGGTGGTGACATCTGGTTTGTTTGCCGCCCCCCTCCCACAAAATGGAGCACCAGCCACCACTGATACTAACTTACACCCCTTTTCCCCAAAAATAGCATTTGATCAACATATATAAATATGTCTAATGACATGTCCACTTTGTACTTTTTCTCTGCTTTGGCCTTTGTTGGCAATGTGGTTCAGTCATCTCTAAATATGTCCCTTTTTTGTATGCCGCAGCAATATGCAGAGTTAAAAAAATGAGAGCTACATTTCGAGCAAGAAAATATGTGCATGGTTCAGTGAGATTGCATTACACAAGACTGCGTTCAGATAAGCTGAGGTGGCTGCTAATTAGTTACTGAAACAAAAGCACCCTATGTGGGAAAGAGGCTGCAAACTAATTAGCTACAATACCTATGCAAAATCCACTGGCATAGTAAGGAAACTGAAGATAATTGTTCTTGTGGTTTAATATGACCATCTCCATTCAAAACAATTCATTGTGCTTTGATTGAAAGCTGATGTAGACAGCCCATATGTAAAGGGACATATCTTTAACCCTACTATAAGTAAAATCAGGTGCTGTACATTTACTTCCAGAACTTCTCCACTGCTTGCCCCTGATTCACATTATTCTGGCTCTACAACATTCATGAAACTGTCTATTCGTTTTAACCCCTACCCAAGTGGGCCTACATGCCCTGATGGGACAGAACAAACATACGGATCTGGATCCCTTCCCACCAGCTCCCGATCATAAATTTAGCACCACTCCTGGCTGGAGACAGGGAAACACACCTTCAATGCAGGACAAGGGTTGAAATTACTCCAGGGTGGGTCCATGGCCACAGTGAAGCTAGTCAGTCACGACAGTGATGGGCGCCAGTTACTTTTGTCTATTTCTATTTTAATGCTCCAACTCACAGGGAGATGGGGGTTAGGGTAGTGTTTGTCAACCTTTTTTGAGTCAAGGTACCCCTTTAAAATTTTGCACAATCTTGAGACACACCATTCAAAGATGAAAAAAAAAATGAACAAATAGTTTCACACATTGCAGCAGCATCCAAACATGTAGTACACCCAACATTAGAAAGGATTCTTATAAAGCAAATACACCTTGCACACTGGTACTGAATACTAGAATGCCAGTATTTCTTCCCCTCACTCAGCTAATGTGACTCCAGCGCTGATGGAGAGGGGTAGCGGAGGGGCAAACAAGGATGTTGTGCAGGTGCCAGAAGTCTTCCCTACCAACAAGAAGGCAGGTGTCACGATCAGGGGTCAGGCTCAAAGACCAGTTGCTATAGCAGTAGCAGAACAACCACCAACCAGCAGGATAGGTACACTGGCAGTCACCCTGGTGAATGACATGGGGTCATCTGAGGTGCGGAATCTAAATACAGAGCTCCTGATGGAGGAGATGGATTTTTCTGCATGTTAGTACCAGGTCGCGGTCCTCAGGATTGCCCCACCAGGAGGTGAGCAAGCCAGAGTCCAGTAGAGGATAAGCAGATAGGGATCAAACAGAAGTGTAGTCAGTCACAAGCCAAAGGTCAATAAAAAGTGGTTGCAGGTTGGGATCAGGCAGAAGTGTAGTGAAGGAACAAGCCAAGGGTTGATAACAAGTGGTAGCAAAATATAGATGGCAGCAGGGAAGACAGGAGTCAGATACTGGCTGGAGAGAACACAATAATCTGACAAAAAGGAAGTGCAGAGACATTGCATACATCAGGAAGTTCATGGGTGGAGCAAAGAGTTCATGTTTCAAGTCAAACAAGATTCAAGACAGAATCATTGAATGAGTTGTCCAAGAAACAGTACAGCATTCCAGGTAGCTCAGCAAGAAGAGACATTGCCTAACACAGCAGAGGTTCTGGGTTCAAATCCAGGCTCTGACAGCAGGCTTCTGTATCTAGGATCCATCCATTGACTCATTGCTAATTAGGTGCAGTTTTTAACCATTTTGCCAAGGCACTCCTGAAGAACCCAGAAAGCACCACAGGGTGACTTAGCACCTGGATTGAAAAAGGCTGGACTATGGTATAGGGCTCCAGACTTCCCCTCTATAAAAGGGAGTGTCAGGATCCTCTAAGGGGGCAGAAATGAATCCCCCTCCACCAGGACCTCCATGCCCTGGCTCTCTACCTTGGCTATAAGCTCTCTACCTTGGCTACTGTGCCCTCCTCAACCAGGCAGGGCAGCTGGATGACTCTAAGCTAAGCCTCAAACAGGCTCTGGCCTACTCAGACCAAACCATTGCACACACCTCTCCAGGCCACAGCTGGGGTAAGCGAGCTAACCAGGCTACTCTTCAAACCTTTATATTCTCCAGCAGCATGCACCACTGGCCATGCACCTCCAAGTGGCTGCCAGAGTAGACATAAATGCTCATTAGACCAAGATTGTTACTGCCCCCGGTCTATATGTTTTAAGCTGGTATATCCAACAGGTCTAAAGTTTGGAAATACCTCTCACCAGATTGCCACCTCTCCAGTGAGGAGAGTAGCAATCTATCACTAGCAATCTATCCCTATCAATTTTAAAGAAGAGGGATCTCTATTGTGATGATCTCAATTGGTGTTCT
The DNA here is from genome assembly GCA_018402905.1 of Glandirana rugosa. Taxonomy (NCBI): domain Eukaryota; kingdom Metazoa; phylum Chordata; class Amphibia; order Anura; family Ranidae; genus Glandirana; species Glandirana rugosa. Next base: position 1,953,250 of record BLSH010205261.1, read on the forward strand.
GGAGACATTACATCAATGATGTCTTCTTTTTATTTTTTATTTTATTTTATGTTTGTTTTTTATTCCTGTTTTATTTATTTATTTTCATCCTATTTTGATAGTAATTGCAATGTATGAGATTTTTCATTCACACAGTTTTGTAAAGATTCCTCCACTGCATGTGATATTTTAAAAAAAAGTAATATACAAACATTTTTAACTTGTATATATATATATATATATATATATATATATATATTGTCTTTTAACACAAGATAGAGCTGCGTTTTGAGTTTTCCTTGATAACTTGGGACAAAGGTTGCTTCCTTAATCATAAATTTTATTATAATAATTGCATTATTTCTTAATTTTTTTGAATTGTTTATTTGTTCCATCATGCGTGTGGACCTCTGAATGTTTGGTCATGCATGGTGTGATTCTGAATTGCTGGTAGAGTATCTATATAAGTGAGAGAACAGATTGCTAGAGTTGAGCGAACCCGAACTGTAAAGTTCTGGTTCGTACCGAACTTTGGGGTGTCCGGGACCCGGACCCGAACCCAGACTTTTCAAAAAAAGTTTGGGTTTGGGGTTCTGGTATTTTATTCCACATGTTGAATAGCTGCCAATGGCAGCCAATCAACAAGTGTTTCACTGGTTTGCCCTTAGAAACCATCACAGCCATGCCTACTAATGGCATGGCTGTGATTGGCCAGTGCATCATGTGGCCCAGCCTCTATATGGGGCTGGAGTCACCGTGCTGCATGTCATATGTTCTCAGGCTAGTTTAGGGAGAGAATGCTGCTGGCTCTGTGAGGGACAGATTGCAGATATTATATAACATCTCATCCTGCATTACTGAACGATCTGATTGTGGACTAGGTAGAGATTACTAGTACTGCTGCTTTGAGGGACAGATTGCAGACCTCATCCTGCTGCACAGAATGATCTGAGTGCACTAGGTAGAGTCTACTGCTTAGAGGGACAGATTATTGTTCTAAAATCATCTCCAAGTTCTATAGGGAAAGGTTCCAGCTGTTGCTTTAAGTGACAGATTATTGTTCTAAAATCATCTCCAAGTTCTATAGGGAAAGGTTCCAGCTGTTACTTAGAGGCACAGGTTATTGTTCTAAAATCATCTCCAAGTTCTATAGGGAAAGGTTCCAGCTGTTGCTTAGAGGGACAGATTATTGTTCTAAAATCATCTCCAAGTTCTACAGGGAAAGGTTCCAGCTGTTGGAACAGATTATTGTTTCTTGCACAAAATTAAAGAGTGCATCTACATTGCTGGTTTAAAAAAAAAAAATATTCCAAAAACTACATTTGCGGCCAACGGTGCATTTCTTGCACAAAAATAAAAAAAATGTCTACATTGCTGGTTTAAGAAAAAAAAATATTCCAAAAACGACATTTGCGGCCAACGGTGCATTTCTTGCGCAAAAATAAAAAAAATGTCTACATTGCTGGTGTAAAAAAAAAAAATATTCCAAAAACTACATTTGCGGCCAGCGGTGCATTTCTTGCACAAAAATGAAAAAAACAGTGTTGGCTACCTCCTCCTCCTCCACCGCCACTTCCACCGCCTCCTCAACCTTCAACTCCACATCCACCTCCATTTTTTATGTGATTTCAGCTTAAAAATTATTTTAAGTTATTTCCCTATCCCCATTTCTTTGTAGGGCACTTGTCCGACTCTTACCCCCATTTTCCTTCCTTTTGCAGACCTCTAGGACTTGCCAGGACTTTGTTACAGCCATTGTTGTGCCTAAAAGTTTGGGTCCCCATTGATTTCAATGGGGTTCGGGGTCCGGGATAAAGTTCGGGTCAAGTTCGGTCCCGAACCCGGACTTTTTCCCGAAGTACGGCCGAAACTGCAGAGCCCGAACTTCCAGAGGTTCGATCAACTCTGCAGATTGGTCTTCTGTCCTTATTTAGAGTTCTAGTGTCCACTGCTTGCAAACGCCATTTTTTTGTAGTAGATGATCAATTGATGGTCAAACACAGATTGGTTTTCTGTCTTTAGTTAGTGCTCTAGCATCCACCCATGCTGGATGCCATTTTTTTATAGTTTGTTTTTAACTAATGTCCGATCACGTGACTGAAGCAGTCTATAAACTCTTCTATTTTTGGTGTTGCACATTCATGTTCCTGTTCCCCTGACGATGCACTGTGATGCGAAACACATTGTGCGGGGCCTCCAACTTGTGACGCAGTCACGCCCACCGATGCCAACTGTCAGCAAGGCTATACATTACTTGACTGCCTATTATTGTTCTGAGCAATATGAGTACCCATTTGTGGTTTTATCAATAAACATGTATTAGCGGTATTCATGCTATATTCCCTTCCCTCTATGACGGCTATCTGAGTTTGATTCGGGGTTGTGGCGAATACATTACTGAACACTATATGTCGGGGCCGAGTGGATCGTACTTACTTGACTTGGAGATTCCATTAGAGGTCCGAGGCTTGTGGGCGGACCATTTCCATCTGGTAAGAGGGTTTATTGTGGTGGTGGGCACGTGTGTATGGTACACTTCCCAACTTCTTGATGTGGCTTGATACCCAGTGGAATGTACTTCTCTTCTGAGAAAAATTATTGTTACCTTTACCGTATTTTATGTTTTATCTGCCTTTGGCACATGGACTAATTAGAGTTATATTAAATCAATCACATGTATGAACTATTTTATTATTTGTTTGCAAATTGAGTACACTCACAGTACTATTTATTTTTGCTTTATAATAAGAGGCGCACAATTACTTTGTTTGCATAAGCGTTTGTTGAACTTCAAAGTAGTAAGAAACCCAAACCCCACTGAAATCAAAGGGAGCCAAATCTTTCAAATAAAAAATGCCCATGTTCTGAGCTAATAGGGTGTAACAAAATAGCATGGAATTCTCCACTCTGTTGGAGGAACTGTGGCTCAGTAGGCATGTTACCTCATATCTTATGGTATTGTTAACACCTCAGTGGTTTCTGAAGAACAAAATTCTAATTATTTCAGAAATGACTGGTATCAGTGTTATTGTATCACTAAACCCACTCCAGGATTAGCAATCTTAAATTTAGGGATAGATAATCTCCACTACCAATTGCATATAGTAGTTTCTCACCTACTTCTTGTGCCTAGGACCACAATCATTAGGCACTGGAAAAAATCAAATGTGCCTAACCCATCAGAAACCATAGAAATAGTGGAAGCTAACTTCACTAATGAAAGCCTGCTGGCGCCCAGAAATGATAAACTGCCTTTCCTTCTTCGAAAGTGGAAACCCTGGTTGAATTGGCAAGATCACTCATGAATCCTCTTCTTGCGAACCATCCTTGTCCCTCTAAGTTTAGATATGCTGCTTTGTGTGTTTCATTTGTTTGTTTGCTTGCTTATTTGTTTATTCCTTATGACTAACCCACCTATCTGCCTATTGTGTCATTCTTTGATAACTGACACCTTATACCAATCTACAGTATGTCAAATTTTAAACTATAGCAGATATTGCATACTTTATTTTTTGCTTTGTACCGTGTTTCTAAAACTCAATAAAAACATATTGGAAAAAAAAATAGCATGGAAAGGTGGACACTGCCCTGGGAACATGATAAATGCAAAAAAAAAAAATGAAAACCCTTTTGACCTGAAACATTAAAATGCCCGGTTTCTTTAGGCCTAGGTTCACACAGACAGTGGGAATGAAATTGTGTGAGTTCAGCTGAATTCGCACAATGTCATTCCCGCATGTCAGTCCTGACTGCTGACTTCAGGCGTAATTTCAAAGACATCTGTGTGGGTTGCTGCACAGATGTCTATGAAAATCGCACCCTGAAGTCGGCAAAAGTAGTACAGAAACTATTTTTGGGAATCTGTGCCATTGCCGGCAATTGCCACTGATTTGGCATGCGATTTGACATTTCAAATCGCATGCCAAATCACTCCAATGTGAGCCTAGGCTCAATACAATAACCAGGAATGCCCTAATCCTGTCCTGTGAAGGGATGGATCTCTGTGATGTACAGAAAGTGCTACAGCAGCACCAAAATTTACAAAGGAAAAAAGTGTTTAAAAGCGCCAACAAATGTCATTTACAGCTTATTTAGAAGAAAAAAAGCACACAGGACCCTCTAAGGGTCTGTAGTGTATTTTAGGGGACCTTTGGAGGGGTCTGTGTGCTTTGTTTTTTTGGGTTTTTTTAAGAAGCCAGCAATAAGGTGTAAATTTTCTTTCTTTCTATGTAACTGTCACTTTAAATGTGCTACAAGCCGCTGCAAGAATGACAAAAAATTGCAAAAAAAGAGGGAGCCTCCAGGAAATCCATATTAGACCCTTTGGGTCTAAAGCATATTTTAAGGGGGACCCCACAAAAAAAATGAGTGGGGATTCCCCTAAAAATCTATACCAGATCCTTAATCCAAGCATGAAGCCAGTCTAGCCAGGAAAGAGGAGATTAGCATGTACCCCAAATTCATTCACCTTGGAGGAGGGTGGTATCTAGGACCCCTTAAAATCCACACCAGACTAAAATGGCCTAATATGAAAAGGGGAGGCAGTGACATCACTGGTTGTTAAGGACTTGGGGGTGCTCCTGCCAGCATCCTTAACAACCACTGACAGTGGGAAGCTGTCACTTCTAATAGCCGAAGTAATACTGTTATTACAGTACATGATGTTCAGCTCCCATTAGATGGATAAATATCTGGGCGTTCCGAACACCCAGTCAGCCAAACTTGTAATCGGACTACACCTTGAGCTCATCCCTACTTGTTATTAATGTAACATTTCCATGTCAGGAGTTATGAATTATGTGGAAATTTTGAGAGCTGTATGTATGAAAAACCATCCCCAAAGTTTCTCTAGACAGTTGTCAGCAGAGCGGCTGTCCATATTGGAAACATTTTACCACTTTGTCAGGTACCTGTATGAGGAACCTGATATGATTGGGGTGATTGGTATCTGAGCATCCTTGGAAGTTGAGACAGGGTCTGCAAGGGCAGTGGAAGGACACCTCACAAGTGCAAGGGTGCAGAAACGGAATACTGGAATTTGGTATCATACGATGTCTGTAGCCAAGATAAGCAGCAATCATAGGCAGAGAAGGATATGTTATGAAAGAGTCTAAATGCACTTAAGTATCTCCATCAAATGCTCATTCCAAACCGTATGTGCTTCCTCCTCCAGAGTAGATATCATATATCGGTATAACCTCAGATTACCATCACTTGGCAAAGCATAGAAAAGAACCTGAGAAGCACCATAGTGTAAAACCACAAAATACCAAATTTATTAAAAAGTACAGCATTTACAAAGTTAAAACGCATATACACCAAAGCCAATATACAAGTCCCGGGGGTCAGGAAGGCAGCTTTGTAGTATCAGTGTACGTGAGGACATCACGAGTGTCTGCTCCACCTGATGTGATTCATCACTTCTGACGTTGTCTTGGGTATGGGGCCTAGCTAGTTAGCCTTCTATGCCCGGGTTTTTACACATATGCATTAGTCTGTCAGCTGGCGCTGTGTTCCTGACACACCTTCTATTCCAGTAACAACTGTAAGAATTTGCATTTGCTCTTACAATTGAGCTTGGTGACAAAGTTTGCTTTAAAACCAGTTGGCCTGTTTGCTTGGGTATTGAAAATCACTACCAGTTCTATGAAAATCCATGTGACATGGAGTGAGTCACATGCTCCTTCATACTCTGGGGCATGGGGTTTCTTCTTTTGCACCTGACAGTTGAGCTAAGTGGCAGGGAAACAAAAAAAGGTGGGTCATGCTGCTTATGAAAGTATTTAATTGGCACAGTGCAGGTTTACTTTAAAGCAGTGGTTCTCAACTTTTTTGAGACCAAGGCCCAATACATTTTTATAAAACCTTCCATGCTCCAACAGTAAAGAATAAAGTTCTTTCCTAAGACAATAAAAGTATAGGAATGCAAAACATGAATAGAAATGCTGGAAGGATCTGGATGGTGCTGAGTGTCACCCGGAGGGGGGTTGTGGGACAGGTTAGGGAATGTGCAGTTGACTTGGTGGCCCTGAAGGAGATGAGGTTATTGGAGTGGGCTTTGGAGTACTGTGGGAGGTTGGGGGTGGGGGGCACTGTGGAACACTGTTGAAAGTTGGGGGTACTATGCAGAGTTGCAGGTGGAGGTGCTATGAGAGGTTGAGGGGCACTATGGGAGCAGGGAAGCGCTATGGGAGGTTAAGGTATCTGCAGAGGCCCAAGAGAAGGGAGGTCATGGCCTGGCAGTGAGCCCTGACCTTGAGGTGGAGAACTACTGATTTAAAGTACAAAAAAATATATGGAGGATTGTGGGTGGGAGCAGGAAGTTGGTACCCAAGTTGAAAGAACGGCGCACAGTCTAAAGAAAGTTGAACAGTTATTTTTTTTTTGAGTTGCAGGTACTATAGATAAGGATTTGAGTAATAATCAGCAATGGTCAGCAGCAATAGTAATGTGTCTGAGGTAACTGCAACAGAACACTTAAAGTAACAGTTCCAGAAACCATTGTAGTAACAAACACAGCAACACTGACAGTACTGTTGCAGTAATGCTGATAGTGGAGTTCACAGTAATGTTAGTAGTACATAGGTAGATCTTCAGCATCAAAGATATCACGCTGGCATGGCCTGCATTACCGGAGCAGCATCTGCAAGATGGGTGGCTGAGTGGTGGCACAAGCAGCAAATCCTATGAAGTAGTACTGGAGATCAGAGGATAGCAAAGCAGACAGTGGTGTTCCTAATCTCTCCCTTCTCAAACAGGATTCTTTCCTTAAAGCTATTTTACTGTCCCTAGCAAGCGTTGTTCCTCTCCCTACTATAGCCACTTGCAGGCAAATGCAGCGGGGCGCTGCTATTTATTAGCACTTCCCACACTAAAGATGGCCACCAAGTTCAAAGTGTTGCAGTGTCCAAACGGACCACTGTTCCCCTAGTGCAGTGGTTCTCAACTCCAGTCCTCGGGACCCACTAACAGTCCAGGTTTGCAGGATAACTGAAGTGCATCACAGGTGATATCATTTACTGCTCAGTGATTGCAGTATTCTAGTCTGCATCTCCCCAAGGTAATACTTAAAATCTGGCCTGTTGGTGGGTCCCGAGGACCGGAGTTGAGAACCACTGCCCTAGTGACACCTACAGGGTTTGCAGAGGAACATTGTTCCTCCCATCTTCCACTCCATCTCTATAGCAGCGTAGCACACAGAATCACCTACAGACTGGAGGGTAAACTACACCTGCCTACAGGCTGCCACTGCTGTAGTAGACGAACTATGTTTGGCTTTAGTTCTTCTAAATCACATACCTGGAACAAGCATGTTGCAAATAAACTTGGAGAAAAGTCAGAACTCCTCATCTCTACACCTGTTGCAGGCTAGTGAATCAGAAAATATGGAAGTCAAATCAACACCACGACAGCCAGGCAACAACTAGCTATTTGAGATGGAGAGGTCAGCATTGCATCCCCTATATTCCTCTTATCCAAGGTTCACTTTACCTTTGTGAATTAGATATTGGGAACCAGCCCACAAACACCCACTATGCTCCATGGCTTTATACACGGCTTAATCTCTTTGCTGATCTCCCACTCTGTTCTTACAAAGAGCTACCTGCTGCTGTAGAATTGCATTATTACAATCAATAGGACTACCAATTCCATGATCGCTCAAGCAACTCATTGAACAAGTGAAAAAATGAAAATGTCTCTCAATCAACAAAATGTGGAAAATTGCTTGAAGAAATTATTGGATGTTGGTAAAATTCTGCCTTTCATTTGTCTGAATCAAACATAATTGTGTGAATAGCAAAGCCTTGGTTGAATGACCAAAATCTATACTTCACTGTGTAGATGGAAAATAAAGAGCTTGTGCGCTCCACTTAAAGTAGTTTCTAAATTCTGCACATTAAAGAGACACTATCACCTTGGTCATGCATAGCAAAGTGACATTGTCTCTGCCAATGCCCCCCCCCTCCCCCCACCTTATACTTAGATTGCCAGTGCTCCCTTGCTGCTCCTTTCTTCTCCACAGTGAGCACTGCAATTAATAGTGTCAATGACCCCGTTGATAGGTGGCTTAACTCCCTTAGACATGTGATAGTGCTTGGGCCTAACAATTTACTGCTATACCCAAACACTTTCACGGGTGGGCAACCCATGATTCTAATTAACTGAAAGTTGTGGGTAGTGTGGACAACTGCGGAGAAGAAAGCAGTCAGCAAGAGTATGCTAATAGGGTGATTATGGGGGGGCTCTTTGCAAAGATACTGTCTCATTAAAGTAGATCTTAACCTTAACTGGATGACAGTTTGCTAAACCACCGTGTATTATTAACAACTGCATTTTTTTTAGTGGTGTAATGTTTTCACCCATTTTTTTGCATCTCAGTGCTGCTGATCCTCTTTTGGCCACTTCCTGTCTTCATGCACTTACATTGACTGATTATCATTACACTGGATCAATAACAGTGAACCATGCCTGTGCAATGCATGTTGGCATAGCCACTTGTAGGCTTGACTTTGGGTGCATAGGATTGGGTGACAACGCAAGAGCACACTTGGGAGACAGTTGTCACTGTATAGTGAGAGGTGCCTGACCAAGGACCTTAACCACTTGCCGACCGCCGATCGGCATCTGACGGCGACAAAGTGGCTCGTTCCCGCAAATCGCCGTCATACGACGGCGGCTGCGGGAACGTGTATAGTGAGCGCGCCAGTTCGGATGTTCACCGATACGGTTGTACGTAACGTGTCCGTACCAAGTGACAATAACTAGGTCACATTACTATTAGTCAGTTACATTCACGTACTTCTGTCCTTCACCGGTTTTCTCCTAGTCGTCGTGACTCTACGTTTTTTTACCCACTTTTGTAATGTGGTGATTTTTTTTACGTCAACAATTATTATGTGCCACCAAATCGTTTGACAGTAGGTCAATTCCAATTCTAGATGAAATTACTCTGTCATAGAAACGTTTCTCGGGGGGGTATTAGTGGGATAATCGTATGAGAA
>BLSH010205261.1:1987916-2002471 GCA_018402905.1 Glandirana rugosa
GCAGAATAAACATTTAGACCGGACTCACACAGCCATTCATATACTTCTTTTTTTGAATAGGCCTCAATACAAAAAAAAAAACCATGTTGGCTACCTCCTCCTACTCCTCTACCACCGCCGCTTCCACCTACGCTGCCACGGTCACGGCCTAGTCAACCTCTAGGCTCCTACTCCACATCCACCCCCCTTCCCGTTTTTTTACTTGATTTTAATTTATTTTCCCTATCCCCATTTATTTGTAGGGCACTTGCCCTAGTTTGAAGATGATTTTAGAACAGTTATATGGCTTCTACCGTTAATTAATACTTTTCAGACACAGTTTGAAGATGATCCACATTCACCTCCATTTTTGCTTTTTTTATGTTTTTATTTTTTTAAGAATATTTAAAGTTATTTCCCTGTCCCCATTTTTTTGTAGGACACTTGCCCTACCCTTATCCCATTTTACTTCCTTTTGCAGCCCTCTAGGGCTTTCCAGGACTTTGTTACAGGCATTTTTGTGCCTAAAAGTTCGGGTCCCCATTGATTTCAATGGGGTTCGTTGTCCGTGCGATCGTTCGGGTTCCGTCCGGACCCGGACCCGGACTTTGTCCCGAAGTTCGGACGGACCAGCAGAACCCGAACTTCCAGAGGTTAGCTCAACTCTAGTCATATGGTAATTTACAGTGTCAAATGTTGACTAAGTCTAGGTTCACACCTATGCGTTTTTTTACTGCATTTTGCAGTTTGCAGAAACACACTACAGTCCATTTAACATGGTTTCCTATGGATGTAGTTCACATCTGTGCGTTTTGCGGCATTGCGTTTTTTGGAAAGGGTTGGGGACTTTTTTCTCACTGCAGTTTGCATTTTGCATGCAATACACTTCAATGGAGCTGCACCAGAAATGCAAGTGTTGTTTTTTTTATGCGTCTTTGATGCGTTTTTACCACGATTTTGCGATTTGTGTTCTTAAATCTGCCTAGTAACAAATTCGCCCCTCCAAAAAAAAAATTAAAAACAGTAAATCGAGACAAAATCGCGGTAAAAAACACGGGAAAAAAACGGGAAAAAACATAGAAAGCGCAGCCACATAGGTATGAACCTAGACTAAAGTCTCGCACACGAGTTCCGATTTTCGGACGACAGAAGTTTTTTGTTGGATGCTTGTCATGTCGAAAGTGAAGAGCCTACTAACAATATGAAAAATTTCGAACGACCGAACTCAATGTCTGAAGTGAGGTAATATTATGAATATTTTTGCATCCTTTTTTTGTTTCTGAGCATGCTTAGTCTCGGACGTACAATTTTTTTTCGTACGAAAACCGTACTAACGGAACGAAAATCAAACTTTGCGTTGTCATACAGCAAAAATTTACTAGTCTGCACATCCAGCTTTTGTCTGACGAAAAATCAAAATCGGCTGTCGAAAGGAGCATACTAACGGTAAGAATTTCGAACGACAGGCCATCGAACGAAAATTCCCATCCGAAATTCGCATTGTGTGTACGATGCTTTAGAGAGGGCATCAATGTATATGGCCTGGAGTGAAACTAGGAGGAGGGCCAGCATGCCTGGGGCCTGAAGAAGAGGCAGAGTATTAGTGGGTGATTAAAGGCCCGTACACACAATGCAACAGTCATACAACAACGGTCTTACAACAGCTTGTTGTACGATAATCTGACCATTAGTATGCGCGACTACACAGCCGACGTTCAACAGTCGTACAACAGAAGTTGGATGAGCAGACTAGAAAACTTTTGTTGTACAACAAGAACTGTTGACTCGTATGTACAGAAGTTGGCCCAACAAAAGCTGTACGTGCAAAACACGCATGCTCAGAAGTCAGGAATGCCCGGAAGTGTTCGGTCGTGTAAGCCTACGTTCCTAAATCACATTCACCTGAACTTCCTCTTTAGATGCTCATAACACATCACTACCTTCGGCTTTGTTGTACAACTACTTGACTCATGTCAGTATGCAAGACACAAATGCCAACAGCCGATTTTGGACAAAAGTTGAACGTGCGGTTGTAAGGCCGTTCCACCGTGTGTACGAGGCGTTAGAATGATGCATTGAGCTTAGCAAATTGAAGAGTTCAAGGCAGAGGGTATGTCCTGTAGTGGGTAGAGATGGGGGGGGATCGTGTCACAGCTCAGTCAGAGCTCATCACAGCATCAGACAGTTATCTTCTGTGTTCCTAGACTTCAACTGTAGGAAGAACAAAAGGTGGGTAACTTGGACAACATGCTGTCCCAGCTTAGAGCTGCAGCTGTGGCCAGAGGCCCTGGGTGGCTACAAGACAAACAATCGGACTTATTTCAGGAGCCCAGGCAGGTCTCTCCTTGGCCATCTTCTAGTCACCCACATGCTAGGTGGTCTAGGCCTTCTGAGCGTTTCATTACTGAGGTGACATCTCGGGTTCAGTGCCATTCTGGGAGCCCAAGGGACCCTCTGACCCTACCAGCCAAGTGCACGTGTGCGTGTTGGGAGGAATCCCCGTCTACGGGTAACTCAGAGCGGGAGTTTTTTCATCTGGCATCCACTCCCCTGCCCTCTCACCTTGCAGTGTGTATGGCTATACAGGCTCCCTGCCTGTGTCTAGTGCAGTGGGAGTGGCAGAATGGCGGATGCCGGATAGGTTCCGGGAGCAGCCAGTTCCCCAGTGATAGAAGACGTGGGTGGCAGCTTTTCCCTGTGTCCTGGCATTGCAGGGCGTGTGCTGTGGATGGAAGGAGCCAGGCATCGGCTGGTAAGGCTCCCTCCATCCCTCACAAAGCCCAGCGTGGGAGTAGGAGAGGGAGCACCCAGGGTTCCGGTGTGCCTGGGGTCCAGTGTGGTGGCAGCTGCTGACATCATCAATGGGTGCCTGCTGGGCTCTGGGGCCAGAAACTGGAGCCTGCTGAGGGGAGAGTGACAGCATGGCTTGGTGAACAGAGCCGGTCTGAAGGGGTGCTCAGCAGCTCTGAAGATCGTGAACTCCCGCTCTCTGCATGGGGATCTGGATCTGCGGCTGGATGTCCTGAGGGACAGAGGCAGCCAGGTGAGACTTCTGTTTAATTTCCTCTTTCTTTTTCTTATTCTCTTTCTGTTCAAGGGAATCTGGGGGCTTAGTTGACAGCTCAGCAGGGATCGGGACAATGGGGCTGTAGCTGGGGTTTTTTAGGGGGCAGTGCTGGGTCCTCAGTCCCTTCGTTGGTGGCGTACACACCCTGTTAACAGGTCTTAGGGAGGTGCTGGCATGCTGTTAAGCTGGAGTGATGTCTGGGGCTTCTTCCTCACTGGTAGTCGCATTGTCCGCAGCACAAGCTGCCACCTCCAGTGTCAGTGATCAGGTGGTCAGGGTTCCATCTGACCACTGACACTTGGTACAGGTGCCGGGGTTGATGGGGTACGTCTGCAAGAGAGTCTATGGTGGGATTGCTTGGTTTCGCTATGACAAGCAATTTTGTCAGCGCAAGGCAGTCCGGCCCTGTTTACAGTGGGACCACAATAAACATCTGTATCTGGATGAATCTCATGTCGTCTCCACAGAGTTTGGTTTCTCCCTTATGGCGTGGGGCAGAGAATGTGGCAGCCTCTTCACAACCGGCAGCAAATCACAGGGGGTTATGTTGGCAATTCAATGCTGGACCTTGCAAGTTTGGCACCGCTTGCTGTTTCTGTCACACTGTCCAGATGCTTCAAGCAAGGAAAAGGATGTGATGCTGCAAAGAGAGAAGACGCCTTTTCTAAAGCTTTATTCCAACAGGGAGGCAGCTTGTGTGTTGCAGCTGGGCTTCTCGAAGGGTTTTTCTGATACCCCTGCCAGATAGCTTGCAGTCATCTCATTTACATCCAGTGGTCGAGTTCAGGAAAACTTTTCAGAGATGTTGCTTTGGGTCGCATGGCTGGCCCTTTTGATTCACCACCAGTTTTTCCCCTTCGGGTATTATCCCCAAAAAAGAACCAAATAAGTTACGCCTCATTCATCACTTGTCACATCCTAAAGAGGGTTCAGCTTTGCATGGTGTCCTATACTTCTTTTTATATGGCAGTGTCAATGGTTCATAGGTGTGGTAAAGGTACGTTGTTTGCCAAGACTGATATTGAGGCGACCTTTTGTTTGTTGCTGATACATTCTAATTGTTGCCATCTGCTGGCATGCAAATGGCAAGGACAGAATTTTGTTGATAGATGTTTACCAATGGGCTGTGCCATTTCTTGTTCATTGTTTGAAATGTTTAGTTCCTTTTTGGAATGGGCGGTTTGGGATGCTTCTGGGCTTAATTCAGTCATCCATTATTAGATGATTTCTTATGCATAGGGCTTGCTGGCTGGAGCAGGTGATTTCCAAATTTGATCTAGAAATGTTCACTGATGCGGCGGGCTCTGCTGGTTATGGAGTGCCAACTGTTGCACATAAGCGCTTGAGACAGCTCTAGATTCATGAACAAGGTGTAGAACTCAAAGTTAATAGCAAGTAGTTTATTCTAGAAGACATAACACCTTGAATAAAAACCATAGGCATGAGTATATATAAGCATATAGAATAAAAAAATAAAAAATATATATATAAAAAAAATAGTCAATGTAAATTGATCACTATAAAATCGCAGCTGAATGCTTGATTGTGTTGAATGCAAACAATTCACGAGACCAGCCGGCTCCAGCCGCACCAGCCGCACAGCCGCCCACTGCTCAGCCTGGAACGAACGGATCACCACACCATCGCACGGCATACCAGCTCCCTCCATCCACAGGTCGGTAGTCCATATCCTCCCCCAGGAGGGGTGAGGTGCGACATCCTCGACCTCCTTCCTCGCTCTCTCAGCCTACCCGGCAGCGATGTTCCTTGGCCAGCTAATACCATGTACCAATGGGTAAGACTCCCTGCTTTCTGGTTGTAAACTCACAGCTGCACCATACCAGCAAGGTGCTTTCCAACAGTTTCCTTGACTCGTGGTCACCATACACACATGTAAGTCCGTTTCCAAGCTTTCCAATTTGGGCCATTCATGTGTAGACCCCACAAGTCCCTTATCACAATTGTTTCCCAATTGTTTGCATTCAACACAATCAAGCGTTCAGTTGCGATTTTATAGTGATCAATTTACATTGACTATTTTTTTTATATATATATTTTTTATATTTTTTATTCTATATGCTTATATATACTCATGCCTATGGTTTTTATTCAAGGTGTTATGTCTTCTAGAATAAACTACTTGCTATTAACTTTGAGTTCTACACCTTGTTCATGAATCTAGAGCTGTCTCAAGCGCTTATGTGCAACAGTTGGCACTTTCTTCACACTTCCTTAGGAGTCATCACAGAGCAGCTGAGACAGCCATTCATTATTAAGTACATCCTCCACTCCCTATCCATATTAGGCAAGGGCCTTGTGCATAGTTGCGCCGGATTACAGACATCAATCTGCTGGTTATGGAACCTACTGTCAGGGTCGTTGGCCAGTGGAATGGAGGGAGGTTGGTTTAGTCGTAATTTGGCTGTTCTGGAACTTGGTGCTGAAGTGGATCACTTGGATAGGGTTTGTTCTTCCACCTATGAGGTTGCCTTGTTCTGGACCATATTTGTGCTGGTCTTTTTTGGGGCTTTTCGGGTGGGGGAATTGGTGAGCCAGAACAAACATGTTGATGGTGGTTTGAGCGTATTCTGTTAAGAAAATCTAACACAAATCAGTTCTCTCTTCTCCAGTTTGCCATGTCCGGGCTGTGGGATTTTTTTCACGGTTTCAGACAAATCTTCTGGGAGTTTTCTTTATGTATGCAGATGGGACAGTAATGTTTTGATTCCAGTTTAGGGCAGTGTTCAAGAAATGCCTGTTGTTCGCTGGTTGAAGTGCAGACAACTATTCTTCTCATTACTTTTGGATTGGGGCGGCAATGGAAGCTGCCTGATGGGGACTTAATGAATGACCAGGTCATTCAGCACATTGGGCGGTGGGAATCAGTCAGATTTTGGCAATATGTGCGCCCTCATTTATTGTAACTTATAAGGTTTGCTATCTGTTAGGTCGGGCTAAGTTGTGTGGTCTGATATAGATGCCAGGTTTGAGTGGCATATGGCTCGCTCTGTTGAAAAGATCAACAAAGCCCGGATAAAGGTGAAGTAGCAAGGTTTTTTGTCCGAAATTCGGGACCTGGCAATATGTCTTTGAGAGCTGGAGGATGAGACCTGGTGATATCTGAGAAGAGATGGCGTGCATCTGAATGCCATCGGCATTGATTTATGACATTTGGTATTGCAGGAGGGTATTCAGCGGGCCTTCCGGTGTGGGGGTCAACACGTGCATAAGGTGTCATGCTCATGTGCTGTGGCAGGGGGTCTATTGGGTCTTTGAAGGCTGTGCTGGTTAAATAATTGTGTAAAATTGTGGGTTGGGCCCATCTGAGGTATGGGTGTCCCTTCCTAACAATACGATGATAACATTGGGGTATTAATTAGTTTGCATCTGGTAGTATGCATAGCACCCCCATGGTGATAGGTGCTTTTGGTGGTGAGGTTTTTGGCTAGGAGAGGCAAAATTTGCAATACGTGCAAGCCTGAATGTTTTGATCTGGGCAGGGGAGTGGCCCAGGAAGAGCTGGAGATTACAGGAAGGAACACCCCTTGGATACTCCTCTTTGTTTCTAGAAGGCTCTAAAAAAGGGGAATGGATGAGGAGGTGTGATCTGCCCAGCTGGGGGGAGGAGAGTGTCCGGTGGAAGAGCAGAGATGTAGCAGAGGTGCTGTGGAGGCCTCACCCGGGAAGGGAGACCCCAGTCTGGGGGGGGGGCGGTGACCTTGAGGCCTGATGGTTCAGGTGGAGCCAGGAAGAGGAGTTGGTTGCTGGAGCTGCAGAAGGGAGCAGGAGAGCAGCGGAGAGGCTACATAGAGGACTCTTTAAAGTATCCACCGGTGTCGGTGATTGACAGACCCTGGAAGCTGGATGAGAAGGCTGGAGCAGGCTGGGAGGAGACAGTGGACAGTCTGTGGAGGTCAGAGAAGCCAGTCAGAAGAAGGATTGTCACTGGACAGCAAAGTAGGCCTGAGAGGCCTAGAAGAAGCATGGGCTGGGAGTAGTGGTTCATCCATGCCCTGCTAGCACCAAGTACTTAGCTACACAACTGAGGGCCCGTGGCTTTACAACTGGGAGCCCGTGGCCCTTGCCTGTAATGGGTGGTCCAGAGGTCCTGCTAGATGAAGAGCAAGCCTCACCATGTGCTAGCTGCGGTGGAGGAAGGAGTGTCATGGAGGCCTGATAAATTTCCTTTCACGCCTAACGGCGAAGAAACAACCATTGTGTAGGAGAGAATGAAAGGAGTGTAACGGTCAGCAAGTGTTTATGCTGGAGGAAGAAGGAGTATATATACAGCAGTGTATATAGAAGGTCCCATGATTTGATCCATTAGGCATCCCACAGTTATCCCTTTACCTATCCAAGTTTATCCCCTAAATAAAACAACAAAACAAAGTACTGGCCTGTTCCGTGGCTCTGGATGTATGGAAAATTGAGTGATTGAGGGCAGCGGGCAGGTGAACCACAACTACCAGCCACCCCCAAGGGGGCACATGACTACATTTGGGGGCTTGTTTCCAAGATTCACCCGCAGGGCTGCCAGTCATTGCCATTAGCAATCGCAAGAGAACTGAGCCAGGGAACTGTAATTGTTCTATTGCTAACATGGACTGAACTCGGGGGAAGGACTTGTGTGTTTGCCTGCTTAACAGTAAATTCCCACAAGTGTACCATTGTCCATAGTAACCAGTAGGAGCGCTCACCAATTGCTGCTCCTGCTTACCCAGTCGCTTCAATCGGCGCTGGGGCGGACACTTGCATCATCCTGTAATTCAGTGACTTTGTACCATGTGCCGTTACCTGTGGCAACCATGCCGGGGGATCGTGCTCATGGATTACAAATATGTCCAGCGCTCTGCAAATGCTGGACATCACCCACTGAGTTACAAATATGCCCAGCATTCTACAAATGCTGGGTATCTTGAACTTTGACTCCATATACCTACTAACAATAAAGTATACCTGTTATACATTTTTTCTGTTAATGGAGGGAGAACTGTGTTAGAGGAGTGCTTTCCAGCAAAACAGTGGCTACTACAATTACTGTTGCTACCGGCAACCAGCAGCAAGGTCAGCATGTCCGGACAAGTCCTGCTAGCATCAGCATGTCTGCAAGTTCCCATCCTTCACACATGGGGTTACAACAACAAGACATGCAGCAAGCCTGCTTATCAAGACTTTTGGCACCAACTCGTCTGGTTACGTGGGGGCAGCGCCCCGCCCTGAAAGAGTCTCAGTGCTTGCAGCTAGCCTCAGATACCTCAAGGCAGTGGAAGATGGCGGAAGGTGGCTGCTGGATAAGCCGGAATGGACCCTCGTAGGCACTGGGCTCCGATTGGAGCCTCATGGGGGACTCACCCTGGGGTGATAGAAGGGACTGGACAGTTGTGCCTGCTGGGTCCGGGGTGCCAAATGTCTACCGTTGGAGTTACCGCATGGGCATGGTGTGGACATTGCGGTGAGTCGCTGACCCAGATGACATCAACTCAGCAGGAGCCATCATACTTCATGGTGGACCTGTGCACAGGATTTTGTCGTCCGCAGCCGGCGGAAGTCCCGGAAGGCCAGAGCGGGCCTGGTGTCACCATCCAAAGGCGGGGTAGAATTGCGGCCTGGAGACTCCCCCGTTAATGCAGAGGACGGAGGAAGAAAGGAGGCTGTCCTGGCCTATGGCCTGGCCGGGGACCTGAGTACTGTAAATATTACCATGCTGGAATCCGGGGTCCCTGAAATGCCGTCCCATCCTATCCTATCCCAATCCCAGCGGGGTTGGAGTTAGTTGTGGAGGGGGATGAGGCCCCTGTTATGCCTAGCGGGGACACAGAGACTGCTGGCAGAATTTGGTTCCATGGAGCACCTGGCGGAATGGTCATCTCCAAGCAAAGGCTCAGATAAAGAGTGGGTGACGGGAGGTTCACACACCTTTGATGCCCTCTCGGAGGAGGATGAATCAGGGCCTTACTCAAGTAATGCACCAGGCATCCCCAGAATCAGCAGCCAACTTTTCTTAAACAGGCCCTCCACCACCCAGACCAGGGCAGCAACCTACCGTCAAGAGGTAGTTAGATCGCAGGACACCCAAATTTTGCCAGGGAGAGGGAAAGTCAAGAGTCTACCTAGGCTCTTCTGGTATCAAAGCAAAGTACAGCGACGAGTTGCTCTGGAGTGGGGCCTGGATTATCCATACATCTCAACAATGTCCATAACATGGAGTGAAAACTCCAGGGAGGAGTGGGAAAATTATATGACATGGGAGTATTTGCATATATCAAAGCATTTGCAGGGACCGGATAGCAGCAGTTGGGAGCAGGGCCGGTGCTACCACTAGGCAAACTAGGCAGCTGCCTAAGGTGCACTGCTGCCTAGGAGCACCGGGCCACTGGTTTCCCTCCGCGTCTGCATGCTCTGCAGGCTGCAGCATGTAACTAACTCAGTCTCAGGCAGCTGCTCCGTCCGACTGGTAGGGTAATTAGAGGCGTAGCACAGCACTGGAGCCAGCGCAAGAGGTAGCAGAGCCAATGCTTCCTATATAGCGCCGCCTCTTGTCACATGGGCAGGGCAAAGGGAGTGGAGTTAGGGGTGGAGCCAATGTGGGCGGCAAAATGAGGTTTCGCCTAGGATGTCAAAAATTCTTGCACCAGCCCTGGTTGGGAGAGATTCAAAGATCTGAAGAAAGAATGGAATATTGGTCGTGCTATTTGGAAGGACTGTGTGATAGTAGTTAAAGCAGGTCAACCTGCAAATAGTTTTTCTATTTCCATTTGGGGGGACAGTGGAGGCCGGAAGAAGTTGCCCGACCCCCGCTACTACATTTAAGGACTGTTGGAGTTACAGCCAATGTAGGTTCACTTCAGACACTGCTGACAGAGGAGGGGAGTATACATTATTTCCTGGACTGCAGGAGAAACAGCCTGCCACCCTGTGCCCCGGTTGAAGGACACTTGGGTGAAGTTTGCCCTGTTTATCGCCCCTTTTGAAGCCTGTTGCCTGGGGAGGGGCCCCTCCCATCAGGAACCTTAAAAGGTGGGCACTGATAGGCGGCAGTGGTGGGCACTGATGGCCAGCACTGATGGGCACTGATAGGCGGCACGGATAGGCAGCACTGATGGGTGATGCTGGTGGGCACTGATGGGCACTGATGGGTATTGATGGGCAGCACTGATGAGCAGGCACTGATGGGCATTGATGGAAGGCATTAATTGGCATTACTTATGGGTACTGATTGGTGGCACTTATGGGCACTGATTGGAGGCACTGATATGCACTGGTTGGTGGCACTGCTAGGGCTTTGCTGTAATCAGGTTATGATTACATGCCCAGGTCTTCTGTGAGGCAAGATGCCGCTGATCACTTTGTCAGTGTGAGGCGAGGAGAGCCGATTACCAGCGCTTCCGTCCACGATCGCCGCGCTGCACGCTCCCGTGGGCCCGCAATGGCGCACATTCTGGGCGACATCATATGACGTCTTCCAAGAACGAGAGCCACACCATCCCTCCGTCATTTGACAGTGGGCGGGCAGCAAACGGTGAATGTTTTATATATCATTGAAGGCTCTGCATTCTGCAGGTCCCTCAGTCATGTATGTCCATATAAATCAATCGCAAATCATTAATTTTATAATCTGAAAGCAGCAAATTCAGCTTAGTAAGGCAGGGGGGCCCTTTAAGGGGAAACCTGCACTCTACCTACTCACAAGTACCGTACCCTAATACTACTCCTGCTTTCTCGCTGACCTGCTCCCACACTGTGGGTGCTCTGAATGATGCCAAAGTGCTATCCGCAGCAATTTTATTGGTAAAGATTATATATACTGCATATATAAAGCAAACATTTTTTAATTAATAAAATAAAAAACATTGTAGTTTCTGTTCATTAAAGAATTGGTTCACCTTTGGAACATGTTACATATTACACTTGTTTTTAGGGTATTAGAGGTTCCAGGTTAAGGGTGATAGGAGGTATGGTTAGTGATCAAAATATTGATCAAAAGAGGGGAGATTGTTAAGGAAATGGTAAATTCTATCTTTTCGTGACAACACTGAAGAAATGACACTTTGCTACAATGTAAAGTAGTGAGTGCACAGCTTGTATAACAGTGTAAATTTGCTGTCCCCTCAAAATAACTCAACACACAGCCATTAATGTCTAAACCACTGGCAACAAACATGAGTACACCCCTAAGTGAAAATGTCCAAACTGGGCCCAATTAGTCATTTTCCCTCCCTGTGTCATGTGACTTGTTAGTTTTACATGGTCTCAGGTGTGAATAGGGAGCAGGTGTTTTAAATTTGGTGTTATCACTCTCTCTCTCATACTGGTCACTGGAAGTTCAACATGGCACCTGAAAGAACTCTCTGAGGATCTGAAATAAAGAATTGTTCCTTTACATTAGGGATATGAAATTAGCGGACCTCCAGCTGTTGCATAGCTACAAGTCCCATGAGGCATAGCAAGACTCTGACAGCTACAAGCATGACACCCAGAGGCAGAGGCATGATGGGACTTGAAGTTTTGAAACAGCTGGAGGTCCACTAATTGCATATCCCTGCTCTACATAAAGATGGCCTAGGCTACAGGAATATTGTCAAAACCCTGAAACTGAGCTGCAGCACGGTGGCAAGACCATGCAGCAGTTTAACAGGATAGGTTCCACTCAGAACAGGCCTCGCCATGGTCGACCAAAGGAGTTGAGTTGAGAAGTTGAGTCCAGCGTCATATCCAGATGTTGTCTTTGGGAAATAGACAGAAGAGTGCTGCCAGCATTGCTGCAGAGGTTGAAGGGGTGGGGGGTCAGCCTGTCAGTGCTCAGACCATACACCACACACTGCTTCAAATTGGTCTGCATGGCTGTCATCCCAGAAGGAAGCCTCTTCTAAAGATGATGCACAAGAAAGGCTGCAAACAGTTTGCTGAAGAGAAGCAGACTAAGGAGATGGATTACTGGAACCATGTCCTGTGTTCTGATGAGACCAAGATAAACATATTTGGTTCAGGTGGTGTCAAGCGTGTGTGGCGGCAAACAGGTGAGGAGTACAAAGACAAGTGTGTCTTGCCTACAGTCAAGCATGATGGTGGGAGTGTCATGGTCTGGGAATGCATGAGTGCTGCTGGCACTGGGGAGCTACAGTTCATTGAGGGAACCATGAATGCCAACATGCACTGTGACATACTGAAGCAGAGCATGATCCCCTCTCTTTGGAGACTGAGTCACAGGGCAGTATTCCAGCATGATAACGACCCCAAACATGCCTCCCAGACAACCACTGCCTTGCTAAAGTAGCTATGGGCAAAGGTGATGGACTGGCCAAGCATGTCTCCAGACCTATACCTAAACAATATTGAGCATCTGTGGGGCATCCTCAAACGGAAGATGGAAGTGTACAAAGTCTCTAACATCCACCAGCTCTGTGATGTCATCATGGAGGAGTGGAAGAGGACTGCAGTGGCAACCTGTGAAGCTCTGGTGAACTCCATGCCCAAGAGGGTTAAGGCAGTGCTGGTGGGCACACAAAATATTGACACTTTGGGCCCAATTTGGACATTTTCACTTAGGGGTGTACTCACTTTTGTTGCCAGCGGTTTAGACATTAATAGCTGCGTGTTGAGTTATTTTGAGGAGACAGCAAATTTACACTGTTATACAAGCTGTACACTCACTACTTTACATTGTAGCAAAGTGTCATTTCTTCAGAGTTGTCACATGAAAAGATAGAATAAATATTTACAAAAATGTGAGGGGTGTACTCACTTTTGTGAGATACTGTATGTATAGCACACTGCACTCACTGTGCACAAGGCACTAAATAATGTTCTGATTGCATGTTGCATTCTTTCGAGTCCTGGTTAGAATTTAGCGTGCCTATGTTACGCCCCTTGTTACCATAAAAGTACAATTGTAATATTAATGTGATACCTACGTAATCATGTGTATTAAAAACTTCAATTGCGTCAAATAAATAGAACAGTTATTTTGGAAAGATGCTAAGTGTATCTTTTTGTGTCTGTTACCTACTGCAGTAGTTGTTATTAATTTGGAACCACTAATCAATATGAGGGTAGGAGTTGCCTACCTATAAATTTTCCAGAACACATGTAACATGTTCCAGCACACCCCCTCACCCCCTTGCTTCCTCTCCCCTGCACCTGCTGTCACATTGTAAATTCAGCGCGACTGTGCAGGGCTTCAATATCTGTGAATGAATAAACTACAAATCCTGTCTGTCACTGCTGCAGACAACTTGTAGTTCTTAGTGAACTACGAGGGCACTGATGAGCGCCCTTGTAGTTCAATGATACTTTCTTCAGCTTTCAAACTGAAAGCCTGTATAGAGGTATGGACAAGAAAGCTGGAGGGAGACTGCGCAGGAGTTTGACATTGCACCCACCATCCACTGATCAAGGGTGCAATGCTTTGTAGGCTCCTGTGGGGAAAAATAATAAATGCACATTTTTTTTTCTGCAAAAAACTATTATTTTTCACTGAACTTAGCCTATAATTTTTTTTGCGTTTTCAGAACTAATAATGTCAGAAAAAGATATTCAGCAACTGTAGCCTACATTCTTCCTTAGTACAGGTTTTGTCAGGACAAAAAAAAATAAAATCATACGCTATACTGCAATATGCGCTAATTTCCCCCTGTTTTGTGTCTTTAAAAATGCAGCAAGTACAAAAATGTATACCTGCAGAGAATCTAGTGAGATCCCAACTTCTTGTTTGGGCAGACAACACTGCTTCTGCTGTACTGACATCCTAATTGGTGTTGTCACCCCTGTCCTGATGGACTAATACAGATCATATCCTCCTCTCCACTATACAGTGCCTTGAAAAAGTATTCATACCCCTTGAAACTTTCCACATTTTGTCATGTTACAACCAAAAACTTAAATGTATTTTATTGGGATTTTATGTGATAAACCACACACCCCCTGAGTCAATACTTTTTTTAGAACCACCATTCGCTGCAATTACAGCTGCAAGTCTTTTTGGGGATGTCTCTACCAGCTTGGAACATCTAGAGAATGACATGTTTGCCCATTCTTCTTTGCAAAATAACTTAAGCTCTGTCATATTGGATGGAGAGCATCGGTGCACAACAATTTTCACAGATTTTCAATCGGATTTAGGTCTGGACTTTGACTGGGCCATTCTAACACATGGATATGCTTTGATCTAAACCATTTCATTGTAGCTCTGGCTGTATGTTTAGGATTGTTGTCCTGCTGAAAGGTGAATCTCCGTCCCAATCTCAAGTCTTTTGCAGAATCTTACAGGTTTTCTTCAAAGATTGCCCTTTATTTGGCTCCATCTTCCCATCAACTCTGATAAGCTTCCCTGCCCCTGCTGAAGAAAATCATCCTCACAATATGATGCTGCCACCACCATGTTTCACAGTGGGGATGGTGTGCTCAGGGTGATGTGCAGTGTTAGTTTTCCACCACACGTAGCGTTTTGCTTTTAGGCCAAAAAGTTACATTTTGGTCTCATCTGACCAGAGCACCTTCTTCCACATGTATG
>BLSH010205261.1:2011403-2027128 GCA_018402905.1 Glandirana rugosa
TTCAAATAGAACCAGAGTAGTCTGGTGTCCTGTACCAAGGTCATTAGGTACAGGAATCAGACGAACAGAAGTCGTTTGACAAACGTCCGAAAGAACACGTAGTAGAAATCTTCTCCGAAGGAAGACCCTGTTGTCGGTACGTCTGGTTAAACTTCGTCACTCGCCACATACCAGACTCGTGACTGTCCGATCGGGGGGTGGGGAGGATAGTGTTAAACCTTATCGCCGTTCCTACCCTTCACAATAATATTACCCCCTACCCATGAAATTATCCTGCAGGACATTTAGGAAATGGCGAGCCTTAGCTGAACGTGCAGTACCTTCCTCCCAGTCAATATCTGGATAATTAAAATCCCCCATTATAATAACACTTCCCATCCTTGCCGCTATTCCAAATTGTGATAGGAGGGGTGGGGGGCTAGCCTGTCAGTGCTCAGACCATACACCGCTCACTGCTTCAAATTGGTCTGCATGGCTGTTGTCCCAGAAGGAAGCCTCTTCTAAAGATGATGCACAAGAAAGCCTGCAAACAGTTTGCTGAAGACAAGCAGACTAAGGACATGGATTACTGGAACCATGTCCTGTGGTCTGATGAGACCAAGATAAACTTATTTGGTTCAGATGGTGTTAAGCGTGTGTGGCGGCAACCAGGTGAGGAGTACAAAGACAAGTGTGTCTTGCCTACAGTCAAGCATGGTGGTGTGAGTGTCATGGTCTGGGAAAGCATGAGTGCTGCTGGCACTGAGGAGCCACAGTTCATTGAGGGAACTGTGAATGCCAACATGCACTGTGACATACTGAAGCAGAGCATGATCCCCTCCCTTTGGAGACTGAGTCGCAGGGCAATATTCCAGCATGATAACGACCCCAAACATGCCTCCCAGACGACCACTGCCTTGCTAAAGAAGCTGAGGGTAAAGGCAATGGACTGGCCAAGCATGTCTCAATACCTATACCTAAACCCTATTGAGCATCTGTGGGGCATCCTCAAACGGAAGGTGGAAGAGTGCAAGGTCTCTAACATCCACCAGCTCCGTGATGTCGTCATGGAGGAGGGGAAGAGGACTCCAGTGGCAACCTATGAAGTTCTGGTGAACTCCATGCCCAAGAGGGTTAAGGCAGTGCTGGAAAATAATGGTGGCCACACAAAATATTGACACTTTGGGCCCAATTTGTACATTTTCACTTAGGGATGTACTCACTTTTGATGCCAGTGGTTTAGACATTAATGGCTGTGTGTTGAGTTATTTTGAGGGGACAGCAAATTTATACTATTATACAAGCTGTACACTCACTACTTTACATTGCAGCAAAGTGTCATTTCTTCAGTGTTGTCACATGAAAAGATAGAATAAATATTTACAAAAATGTGAGGGATGTACTCACTTTTGTGAGATACTGTATGTATAGCACACTGCACTCACTGTGCACAAGGCACTAAATAATGTTCTGATTACATGTTGCATTCTTTCAAGTCCTGGTTACAATTTAGCGTGCCTATGTTACGCCCCTTGTTACCATAAAAGTACAATTGTAATATTAATGTGATACCTATGTAATCATGTGTATTAAAAACTTCAATTGCGTCAAATAAATAGAACAGTCATTTTGGAAAGATGCTAAGTGTATCTTTTTTGTGTCTGTTACCTACTGCAGTAGTTGTTATTAATTTGGAACCACTAATCAATATGAGGGTAGGAGTTGCCTATCTATACATTTTCCAGAACACATGTAACATGTTCCAGCACACCCTCTTCCTTCTTCTCCCTTGCACCTGCTGTCACATTGTAAATTCAGCGTGACTGTGCAGGGCTTCAATATCTGTGAATGAATAAACTACAAATCCTGTCTGTCACTGCTGCAGACAACTTGTAGCTCTTAGTGAACTACGAGGGCACTGATGAGCGCCCTTGTAGTTCAATGATACTTTCTTCAGCTATCAAACTGAAAGCCTGTATAGAGGTATGGACAAGAAAGCTGGAGGGAGACTGCGCAGGAGCTTGACATTGCACCCACCATCCACTGATCAAGGGTGCAATGCTTTGCAGGCTCCTGTGGGGAAAATAATAAATGCACATTTTTTTTTTCTGCAAAAAAGTATTATTTTTCACTGAACTTAGCCCATCATTTTTTTTGCGTTTTCAGATCTAATAATGTCAGAAAAAGATATTCAGCAACTGTAGCCTACATTCTTCCTTAGTACACGTTTTGTCAGGACAAAAAAAATAAAATCATATGCTATACTGCAATATGCGCTAATTTCCCCGTTTTGTGTCTTTAAAAATGCAGCAAGTACAAAAATACATACCTGCAGAGAATCTAGTGAAATCCCAACTTCTTGTTTGGGCAGACAACACTGCTTCTGCTGTACTGACATCCTAATTGGTGTTGTCACCCCTGTCCTGATGGACTAATACATATCACATCCTCCTCTCCACTATACAGTGCCTTTGAAACTTTCCACATTTTGTCATGTTACAACCAAAAATGTAAATGTATTTTATTAGGATTTTATGTGATAAACCAAACACCCCCTGAGTCAATACTTTTTTTTAGAACCGCCTTTCGCTGCAATTACAGCTGCAAGTCTTTTTGGGGAGGTCTCTACCAGCTTGGCACATCTAGAGAATGACATGTTTGCCCATTCTTCTTTGCAAAATAACTCAAGCTCTGTCATATTGGATGGAGAGCGTCGGTGCACAACAATTTTCACAGATTTTCAATCGGATTTAGGTCTGGACTTTGACTGGGCCATTCTAACACATGGATATGCTTTGATCTAAACCATTTCATTGTAGCTCTGGATGTATGTTTAGTGTTGTTGTCCCGCTGAAAGGTGAACCTCCGTCCCAGTCTCAAGTCTTTTGCAGAATCTAACAGGTTTTCTTCAAAGATTGCCCTTTATTTGGCTCCATCCATCTTCCCATCAACTCTGATAAGCTTCCCTGCCCCTGCTGAAGAAAATCATCCTCACAATATGATGCTGCCACCACCATGTTTCACAGTGGGGATGGTGTGCTCAGGGTGATGTGCAGTGTTAGTTTTCCACCACACATAGTGTTTTGCTTTTAGGCCAAAAAGTTACATTTTCGTCTCATCTGACCAGAGCACCTTCTTCCACATGTATGCTGTGTCCCCAACATGGCTTTGCGCAAACTGAAAATGGGAGTTCTTATGGCTTTCATTCAAAAATGGCTTTCTTCTTGCCACTCTTCCACAAAGGTCAGATTTGTGGAGTGCATGACTAATAAATGTCCTGTAGACAGATTCTCCCACCTGAGCTATGGATCTCTGCAGCTCCTTCAGAGTTACCATGGGCTGCTTCTCTGATTAATGCTCTCCTTGCCCAGCCTGTCAGTTTAGGTGGATGGCCATGTCTTGGTAGTTTTGCAGTTGTGCCATACTCTTTCCATTTTAGGACTATGGATTGAACAGTGCTCCTTGAGATGTTCAAAGCTTGGGATATTTTTTACCTAACCCTGCTTTACACTTCTCCACAACTTTATCCCTGACCTATCTGGTGTGTTCCTTGGCCTTCAAGATGCTGTCTGTTCACTAAGGCTGGCCATACACGTTCAATGCTCTTGTATAATTTTCCTTTAAATTTACCAAAAACTATATAATATGAAGTCAAAACTAGACAAAGTTCAATTGTATTCAATTAGGTAGGCCATTGCACTACATAAATTAAGGTAAATCTAAAGGAAACTTGTACAAGAAAATTGAATATGTATAACCAGCCTAAGATTTTCTAACAAACCTCTGAGGGCTTCACAGAACAGTTGTATTTATACTGAGATTAAATCACATACAGGTGGACTCGATTTACTAATTAGGTGACTTCTGAAGTCAACTGGTTCCACTAGATTTAGTTAGGGGTATCAGAGTAAAGCGGGCTGAATACAAATGTACGCCACACATATAGATATTTATTTGTAAAAAGTTTTGAAAACCATTAATCATTTTCCTTCCACTTCACAATTATGTCCCACTTTGTGTTGGTCTATCACATAAAACCCAAATAAAATACATTTACATTCTTGGTTGTGACATGACAAAATGTGGAAAATTTCAAAGGGTATGACAACTTTTTCAAGACACTGTATCTCCT
The DNA here is from genome assembly GCA_018402905.1 of Glandirana rugosa. NCBI lineage: Eukaryota > Metazoa > Chordata > Amphibia > Anura > Ranidae > Glandirana > Glandirana rugosa. The sequence continues at coordinate 2,015,515 of BLSH010205261.1, forward strand.
GCACATCAACAAAATTGTATCTGTACTTGTAGTGTTTTTAAAACAAGGAAGGAGAAAGGTGCATATAATGCAGAGATATACTAAATAGATGTTTTTGCCCAGGCTTTAAATGTTGTCAGCTTTCCTAAATTGGATTATTTGAAAATTTTGACCCCCACTCTCCATCACACAGCTCTGAATTGCTACTCGTCACTTGTACTGACAAACTCCTATAACCTTTACATATTCATTCATGATTGTTATAAAAACTTCTTTTGCATAGAACTGCTGTAATTAATGTTTAGCGGTCCTTTACATTTTGAAGCATTCACAGATCATGTTTCCATATCCCCAAGCCGCTAAGTCTAAGCCATTCTGCATCTATAATGGCAGCCGCATTTATATCTTCATACCTGATAACAAATGACTCCAGTGGGCTTATGCACTAGAAATCCATGAAATTAAATTTTATTGCCAGCTTAGTCCATGGAAATCCAAAATCGCTGTCGCCTGTTGGGCTCAATGAGTGATATCTTGTTTTAAAAAGCCACTCCAATCAACAAGTAAAATAAATCACTGTTAAACCTATTCAACAGCACTGAAATCAGAAAGTTAACTTGTTCTTCCTAAAGGAAAAGTCAACTTTCATTACCTATATGTGTATATAGTATATACTGTAAATATACACATGTGTGTATACATTTATATTAACACAGGTTAATTGAATGTGTGGGGGGAATGTATAGATCAAATTTGCGTACAATTGGAGGATATCATCCTTGTTTCAAATATATTGGGAACAAAAAGGGCAAGTAGAACTTTAACCACTTCCCACCTGGCCTATGGCAAAATGACGGCCGGGCGGTGATTCAGTTATCCTGACCATACGTCATATGACGTCCTCCAGGATAACCCGTGGGGGCACGCAGCGCGGCGATCGGTTTTGTGGTGTCCGTCTGACACACCGCATTAAAGTTCTCTCCGTCAGAAGTCCTTTACCATGTGATCGGCCGTGACCAATCATGGCTGATCACAGTATAAATAGGAAGAGCCATGTATCGGCTTTTCCTTTACTCTCGTCTGCAGACACGAGTAGAGGAGATCCGATTAGCGGCTCTTCTGACACGGGGGGTCTGCACTGATTGATTATCAGTGCAGCCCCCCCACGGATCGCCACCCATGGCCACCAGGGAGCCCACCCATGGCCACCAGGGAGACCATCAGCAAGCCCACCCAAGGACCACCAGGGAGCCCACCCTAGACCACCAGGTAAGGGGCATACAGTGCAATATAGGGATGGCACTGTGCCCATCTGTGATGCCTGCCAGTGCCTCCCTAACAGTGTGATTTATCAGTGCTCACCAGTGCCACCTATCAGTGCCCATCATTGCTGCCTATGAGTGCTCATCAGTGCTGCTTATCAGTGCCCATCATTGCTGCTTATCAGTGCCACCTATCGGTGCCCGTCAGTGCTGCTTATCAGTGCCGCCTATTAGTGCTGATCAGTGCTGCATATAAGTGCCACCTCATCAGTGCCCATCAGTGCCACCTCATCAGTGGCGTCTCATCCTCAGTGACAATCAGTACTGCCTCATCAGTACCCATCAGTGCAGGAGAAAACTTACTTATTTACAAAGTTTTGTGACAGTAAGGGCTCGTTTACACTTGCTTCAAAACAGGGCGTCAGAAAAGCTTTGTTAAAGCTCTCTTAATGCCAGTCAAAGCACCTGTTACTAAATAAAATGGTTAGCTTACAGTCCTGTTTATACCTTGTGTTGGCTTTGCTTCACTTCAGCTTTGCGTCAAAAATTATACCCCATGTAGCATTAGCCATGCTTCAAAGCCTCTTCAACGCCTCCATAGAAGTCTATGACAAAGCTTGTTTGGAGCTCCCTTGAAGCCCCTGTAGTTTTTTAGAGGCTGTAATTCAGCTTTAGCTTCGCATTGTTTTGGAGAAATTGCAGGTGTGAAATATCAACAAACACACAGGGCATCGGCCAAGCTTCAACAAAGCTTCAAAAGAGCCTCATCGAAGCACCACCGAAGCCTCATCGAAGCACCACCGAAGCCTCATTGAAGCACCACCGAAGCCTCAAAAACATATCATAAAAGCATGTTGAAGCAGTAGGGGCTTTAATGTGTGTTGAAGCCAAAGCAAGTGCAAACGAGCCCTAACAAAGAAAAACTTTTTTTTTTTTCAAAATTTATTGTAGTGCAAAAAATAAAAACCCCAGTGATGATCAAATACCACCAAAAGAAAGCTCTATTTGTGGGGAAAAAAATTACAAAAATTTCATTTGGGTACAGTGTAGCATGTCCTGTGATACTGAGCTGTATACTGTGTCCTGTGATGCTGGGGCTGTATACTGTGTCCTGTGATGCTGGGGCTGTATACTGTGTCCTGTGATGCTGAGCTGTATACTGTGTCCTGTGATGCTGAGCTGTATACTGTGTCCTGTGATGCTGAGCTGTATACTGTGCCCTGTGATGCTGAGCTGTATACTGTGTCCTGTGATGCTGAGCTGTATACTGTGTCCTGTGGTGCTGAGCTGTATACTGTGTCCTGTGATGCTGAGCTGTATACTGTGTCCTGTGATGCTGAGCTGTGTACTCCTGACACAATATGTGGAATACAGGGGATGGAGTTGGTGGATTCTATAAGGGGTGGGGCTTATTAGAAGAAGGAGGAGTCAAAATGGAAGGGCGAGGCCTGGCCCCCCCATCCTAAAACTTCACCAGCCGCCACTGGTCACAGGTAGGATTCGTTACCGTTTCTCGTATCATGTTAAGTTCATTCCCGTTCATTGTGTCCCCCATTTCCGGTTTCATCGTATTTATTCGGTTGGCATTGAATACGTTGTATAACTACTACAGTCCGATTTGAACCTAATTAGCGATTCGTAATTGGCTCACGTCGTAAGCCTTCTACCAATTCGTATCGGTTATGTTGTTTGCATCTTCCCTGCTTGCTGGTTGCATCGGTTCATGTCCTGCCCCACAACCGATTCATATCGGTTCATGTCTTTTACTCAGTTCATGTCATTCCCTTCTACCGATTTGTATCGATTTAATTTCATTCCCTACTGCCAATTCATATTGGTTCATGTCATTCCCTACTATCGATTCGCATCGGTTTGTGTAATTACTCTGTTCATATCATTACCCCGCCTACCAAATTGCATCTTTCCAGGTCCTACCCTACAGCTAATTTGTGTCAGATTAATTTCATACTCGTCACAGCTGATTCGAATCTAAACCGCATCGGCGACACAACGGTTCCTATTGGCTGAACGTCACACACCAATTCACATCGTTCATCTCCATCTCAAAGGCGATTCGCACTTCATTTCATTACAACCCGATTCTAATCTAGCCGCACCGGTGGCTCACACTTCATATCGGATGCGCAGCACACACCGTTTTGCATCGGTTATCTTCTTCACACAGCCGATTCGCATCGGATTCATTTCATTACAGCCAGATTCAAATCTAGCCGCACCGGTGGCTCATGATTCATATCAGATGCACGGCACACACCGTTTTGCATCGGTTATCTCCTTCACACAGCCGTTTCGCATCGGATTCTTTTCAATACAGCCCGATTCAAATCTAGCTGCACTGGACGCTCATGATTCGTATCGGATGCACGGCACACACAGATTCATATCCGTTATCTCTTTCACACAGCCAATTCACATCGGATTTCTTTCTTCCACTCTTGAGTACAATTACGACCAATTACGGCGACACTGCATTCCTGTACATTCAGTTATCCTCATGCTCGCCTATCAGTAGGTTACTTCTTGCAATCGCTGCAAGCTCGCCTCCAGCTGCACAGACTCTCGCAATTGTTGCAAGCACATCTCCGACAGCACTACAAATTGCAATCGTTGAAAGCACAAACAGGAATACTATCTCTTACATTCACCACAACACATCTCCAGTGACAACCCCTTTTTGCAAATGTTGTAAACACAAATAAGCACAACTTCTCACAATTGCTGCGAGCACGCATAAGCATCACTTCTTGCAAATCGCTGCAAGCAGGCATACAAATATAATGCCTTTCAATCGCTGCGAGCGCACATACAAGCATTACTTCTTGCATGCACGGCAAGCATGCATGTGCATAACTTCTTGCAATCGCTGAGAGTATGTATAAACGTACACTCCTTGCAATCACTGCAAGCATGTATTAATGTAAACTCCTTGCAATCGCTGCAAGCACGTATTAACATAAACTCCTTGCAATCGCTGCGAGTATGTATGAACATAGACTTCTTGCAATGGCTGCAAGCACATTCTCAGTGGCACACAATCAGCCACACATCATTTTAGTGGTACTTAATTGGCCGCCCGTCTCTAGTGGCATTCGCACATGAGACACTCCGTTTTCTCTGACATTTGTCCTTTAGGTCAGTCGAGTTCAGATTCCATCCTGCACCAGGAAAAAACCCTACACAGGGATCACATCTTCATCAGGGCCAACCGCATAACACGGATGGGACAGCTAATTCAGGTAAATTAAACAGATAAAGATACATATATATATTCAACTTATGTCACCCCTACTACAAGTTTCCAGTCGACCAAGTTTCGATCCCCACCAGGACCTCACCACTAGAGCGTCAGTCAGGTGTGTAGTTCACAGGTTTCTCTGTCACATTATCCTGCAGCACTCTGTCACTAAATGTTCGATTTCACATACACCATTCAGTATACTCATTGGGTGTTAGTTACTGTCACATATGTCTCTGCATTACACTCTGTTTTCGGAGGGCGGCCCTCCACCTCACAGACAAGGTCGCTAAACATTCAGCTTGCTGACAGTGCAAGGGTTTAGCAGACCGAGCATGCGTCATGAACTACAGACAGTAACACTCCTATGTAGGCCATACCAGACTTCAGCCACTTGCCCCACTACGCCCTGGGGCTCTGGTCCACGGTTTGTGCTCAGCACAGACATACACCCGAGCTATTGCTTACCCGGCCAGTCACCTCCTGACTTACCTCGGGTGTCATGCACTCTCTCTAGCTTTCTATATTTACACCTTACAGGGTTCTATCACCATAGAACACAGTCGAGTCTATCTGTGCCTGTTGTTTCGTTCCTGTACTTCTCTTTTTTTTTGAAATTTTCTGTATCCCACTCTGTCCTTTATCCTACTACTACACCTCCTTTTGACACATGCACCCCCTTGTTTTTGTCTTATAGCCAGAGCCATGTTGCAGGCCGGCAGTGTGGACTTCTCACCCGCCCCTCTGTCACCCTCCACAGGCTCAGAGAGCAACAGCGCGCAGTCCACAGGGGATGGACCATCCCCAAGCTCATAGCGGAGCTGAGGCACAAAGGCATTAACTACCCCGCTACAACCAGGAAGGCAGAGCTTTTCAGGCTCCTCTTATACCAGCTGTGGCCGGGCCTAGCACCCACCCCCATCTCTCCCAGACCCAGTCGCAGTCCCGGAAGCGCCAGCTCCTCCCGCAGGTATGCCAGACTCCACACCCACCATCATCCCTGCCCATCTCGTGCTGGCCAGCATTAGGAAGGACATCTTGGAGGGCAAGGACGTCAACCTGGCGTCCCTTCTCATTTCAGTGCTGAAAATAAGGCGTATGCCTAGACAGGCGTTTCAGTGGTCGTTAAGGCTAAAGACCCCAGGCTCAACCGTAAGCTAATGGTCACTGAATTTGTCCTGGCATTCGGGAAGCTAAGGGACATCTTTTGCTCAGTCACCCCCAGCAGGAGGGAAGAGCTGGACGCAAATCTTCATGCAATAACAGATTTAGGATATAAGTTTGGAGGATATTCCTTCTATGGCTATCATCAGTCATTTTCAGTCAGAGCGGCAGCTAGGTTTGCCCAGTTCCAGATCAAGACAGACTGGAGTGTCACTGACATGGAACTGTTTTGTCGCCACTTTGCCGGCCTATGGTCCCCGCTCTGTGCCGTCTGTCAGTCTTCTACCCACATGGCAAACTGCTGCTCAAATATGGCCACAAGATGCCCCTTCAATCCCACTGCCACCTCCGGTATCGGTCAGGGCTTGCCAGCCCTAGCACAGCAGCGGCAGGCGGACAAAGTAGGACGACCCATTTCATCAGTGGGAGGCGCAGCCATATGTAACAATTATAATTATGGCGGATGCTTCTACAGCTAGTGCCGGCTGCTGCACATATGTACAGTTTGCCATAGGGCACACCCGAAGGGCACATGTAACTTGAATTGGCCTATCAAGTCCTGACTAAGCTGGGTGGATGTGGCTGGAGTTTTACCTCTTCACACACCCCACCCCTTCACTGGTGATATTCCTGGTTCATGGCTTCACAGCAGGATTCCACACCAGCCTCATCACTCTACCTCACTCCACTCACGAGTGCAAGAACCTTCAGTCAGCAGCAGTCGACGAACAGGCCATTGACACCCTGCTACAGGCCGAACTAGACAGAGAGTTCATCATTGTCCCTTTCTCACAGTCACCTTTTCAAACCTGGAGAGTCAGCCCTATTGGGCTGGTCAAGGGCAAGTTCTCCAATAAACTTTGCTTAGTGTACGATTTGTCTGCGCCTCATACTTAGCATATCTTAAGTCTGAATTCCCTAATTCCTTCCGAGGAATTTTCCTTGAAATATGCATCAAAGACTTGGCTACTCAAGCCACCATTAAAATAGGTTTTGGCGCATGGTTGTCTAAAGCAGACATCTCAGATGCATTCAAACTCCTGCCTTCTGAGCCATCTCTCTGGCGCTGGCACGGCATTAAATGGAGGGACTCCTATTACTTTGCCACTAAGTTGACCTTCTTGTCCAAAAGCAGCCCGGAGCACTTCGATATTCTCACTCAGTCTCTTACATTGATCCTATCACACCGGGCCTAGTGTCAGATGGTCATCAATTGCCTTGATGATTTTCTACTCATTGAGCAGCCAGACCTCGACAGGTTGAGAGTTGTGTACAACAACCTTAATGTGCCCATAGCCGAACATAAAGTAGAAGTCCCAGCACAATCCATCACCTTCTTAGGTATCACTCTGGATACGAGTGCTATGCAGGCCAGCCTGCCTCCTGACAAACTAGCCCATATTAGGTCATTCACGACTTTGAAAAGGTATACTAAAAGACAGTTGCAGTCCCTGTTAAGGATGCTCAATTTTGCCATGAGGATTATTCCTCAAGGTCGGTCTTTCATTTCACGGCTTCTGATTTTTCTTGTTCAAGTACAAGACGCTGATCAAATCCTCAACTCAGACCCGGCAGCGATAGCCGACTTAGCAATGTGGGATGAGTTTCTTATGAACTGGAATGGCATATCAATGTTTATCCCATCAACATCAGCGTCGTCACCACAGGTAGTCACAGACGCCGTAGCCTCTACAGGCTTTGCTGCAATTTTTGGCCATCACTGGTTCGCCGGACCTTGGCCTCCAGAAATCCTATTAATCCCCGGTTTCACTCAGTCTTCATTACTATTTAAGCTGCATCCCATTGTGGCAGCTGCTCAGGTCTGGGGCCACATGGACAGAACAAACTGTGATTTTTGCTACTGACAATCAGGCTATGGCCGACATCATCAACAAGTGGTCCAAATCGCTCCCCTTCATGTCCTTCCTACGCAGGCTGGTGCAGCTGTCACTTTATCACCAATTTAACTTCCATTGTAAGCATATTCAAGGCAATAGCAATGTCGCAGCAGATGTGCTATCGTGTTTCAATTTTGTTTAGTCTTTCCAGCAGGAGCCTGGAGCCGACCCAATGCCTACGCCTATCCCTCCTTAGTTACAGCTAACGATGGATTGAAACCACATAATGACAATGCAACTCAGCTCATTACAGTCTGGAGGAAAGAAGGGAGAGGGGAGACATGATTGAAACCTTTAAATACATCAAGGGGGTGAATAAGGTTCAGAAGGGCAGTCTTTTCAATATGAAACCAAAATCAAGAACACAGGGACATGAAAAGGGTGGTTGATGATTGGAATAAACTACCAACAGAGGTTGTGAGACAGTCAACAGTAAATGGCTTCAAACATGCTTGGGATAAACATAAATCTATAGTCAGGCAGAAAGGTTAATGTAAAAAAAATAAATAAATAAATAAATAAATAAATAAATAAATAAAAATAAAAAGGGGCAGACTCGATGGACTACTCTTTTCCTGCCGTCACTTTTCTATGCTTCTATGCATTCGGTGTCCCGCAACACACCGAAGGCCTATCACACTGCTTGGAACACCTACTGCAGGTTTCCTGTCCTTGCAGGACCCCGGAAAGCCATCTGTTTTTACAGCCCATACAGTGAGATCCCTCCTACGAGGCATCCAGAAGCAACAGCCCGTAGCCGACGGCAAACGCTTGCCCATCACAAGTATCATCTTTAGAGACATGTCTAAAATCCTCGCACAATCCCCGTTCGGGGTTCGGCCCAGTTTAGTCATCCAAGCGGCCATCTACCTGGCCTTCTACGGCTTTCTGCAGCCTAGCGAATTTACCTTCAGTGGCACTAGCAGCCAGATACTATACAGACGCCACCTGACTTTCAAAACCACTACATCCTTCATCTGGAAGTCTCCAAAACTCAGCAATCCAGACCTCGGGTTGACATCAGCCTCTTTCAGACTAATAACGCCTGGTGCCCAGTGGCAGTGCTTGACCGGCTACTGACTCACCTACCCAGTCAATCTGACTTTAGCCCGTTGTTGCCTTTTCCAACCAGCCCATTGAGTGGCAGCCAATTTATTAGGCACGTTAGGATCCTACTGGCCAACCTAGGTCTTGACCACAGTCGGTATTCTGGACATTCCTTCCGGATCGGAGCAGCCACGGCTGCATCTCAGCATGGAGTACCAGACCACCTGATCAATCAATTAGGCCAATGGAAATCCGCCTGCTTCACGGGATAGATTCCAAATCCTCAGCTGGACATGGCAAAGTCTTCACCAAGCTTGCTCAATAATGACAGCATCAATAAAGAACTACTTCCCTATCTGGGTATTTTTGCCCCCTTTTCTTGGCATACTGACCATATGATCAAGGCACACCTCAGGTATATTTTAGGTTGTAAGTCTTGGAGCGTGTTTATGTGATCCACATTTGTCTCGGTCATAGGACCACAACCATAAATAAGAAGGCCAGTATGGTGGCCTGAATTTATGGGAGCCCTGAGGGAATTTAACCGCTTGCCGACCGCTGATCGGCATTTGACGGCGACAGAGTGGCTCTTGTAGGCAAAACGCCGTCATATGACGGCGGCTGCCAGATCGCGCACAGTGAGCACGCGCGCGCCTCCGGAGGCGCGCCCGCGCGCTCACTGTGTCTGGGGAGGGCCAGGGAGTGGGTGCAGCGGATTCAATCTCCGCCGGCTACCCGCGATGCGCCCCCCGGAGTGAAAGAGCGGAGGTCCGTGTAAGTAAATATGGACCTCCGTTCTGTGAGATGGGGAAGGGCTGTGATCACAGCCTTCCTTTACATGGAAGCTGTGATCGCTTCCCTTCCCCTGCTAGGGCAGTCCCCCCACAGTTAGAACACGCGACCACTTTTGCGCAAACCAATCAATAAACGTTGATTGTGATTTTTTTATCACAAATATGAGGAAGAATATAAATCGCCCAAAACCGATGAAAAAAAATGTTTTTTTATATATTTTTTTTGGATTTGTATTTTAGCAAAAAGTAAGAAATTTGGGTTTTTTTGCAAAATTGTTGCTCTTCTTTTGTTTATAGTGGCGATCAGAAATGACGCAGCGGTGATCAAATACCACCAAAAGAAAGCTCTATTTGTGGGAAAAAAAGGACGCAAATTTCGTTTGGGTACAACGTCGCATGACCGCGCAATTTTCAGTTAAAGCGACACAGTGCCGAATCGCAAAAAGGGCTCTGGTCCTAAAGGGGGAAATCCTTCCGGGGCTGAAGTGGTTAAGCAGCCCACTCTCCCATGCTCTTTGCCGGTTCCAGTGTGCGATACCCCCCTTCCCATTCCCCTTTTTCAGGGCCCTTCTCAGCACATTACTCTCCATAATCAACCATTACTTATCTTGGGTATGCCAGCTTTTCTTGGCATACCGACCAGATGACCAAGGCACACCTTAGGTCTATTTTATGTTGTAAGTCTTGTCGTGTGTTTATGCAATCCACATTTGTGTCGGTCCTAGGGCCACGACTGCAGGAAAATATGTGTAATACCTCTCAGATCTGATCCCCCACACTGCAACACTGTCAAGTCCCCAGCACACGATTGATCATCAATAGTGTCCACGCCATGGCAGCGTCATTTTGTGTCATCACTGTTCATGTACCACCACACCTTGCTTTCTAAGCAGTGTCCATAGCATTAAACACTCTCTCCATACCCCTATGTTGTACTTATTTGTTCCCACTACTGTATGTTTTCTGACAGCTGTTCCCCTACTGTCCACTCTCTGTTCTCTGGCATCTCCTCCTTCCAGCCATACTATGAGCTTCAATGATTTCTTCCTGTGACCCATTCCCCAGTGTCTACATTACATTCCCTAGTAGCTCCATACCTCCACACTATAGTCTCTGATGGCTTCTCCCTGCCACCCCTCCCTACTTTCCACACTACATTTCTCATTCCCCTCATGCTATCCTTTCTGTGATATGTTGTCTCCAAACACTGTACTCACTGTCCACTGACCACCATATTGGAGACAGAGTTAAAAGCAAATATTAAATACCACCTGACATTTTAAATATGCCAATCTTTCTCATGCACAGCTCAGTGAACATTTACAGCCCTGATCTGTGATGCTGTGATGTGACTTCCATGCGCATGCTCGTGAGTGACACCATCGTGGCCCAGCCAATCAAGCAGCTGAAGCTACAGAACCCAGAAGGAAGACCAGGTGAAGATGGAAACTCCCAGGACCCGCTGGCTTGTTTACAGCACAGCTCTGGAGGGCTCGCTTTTACAGGTAAGTCTGTCATAATGTGCCAATATGCTGTGCATACTAGCACATTATGGCATAAGCCATATGGCCCCCAAAAAAGAAAAATTACCCTTTTTCAAAAATGCACCCACAAGGCAGATGCAGGGAAGGTAGCACTGTGCTGTTTCCTGCCCCCAAAACTACGCTATGTTTTCCGATTCATGGGGGTGCCATTAAGAATTAATGGCACCTTTGCATGTCTGCTAAAGAGCAGCACATTTGCCTGTGAGTTGGGAATCGGTTCGGTTATGCACTGGTTCCTGACCTGCATATGTGTGGTCCTAGTCTTAACCACTTCCTTACCGGCATATTGTAAAAATACGCCGGCAAGGTGGACTCCCCATCCTAAGTGGACGTCATATGACGTCCTCTTGTTTTCGCCGCTTTGCGGGCCCTCAAAAAATGTTATACGGCCATTCCTTCACCAATTCTGATCCTGGTGTGTATACGTCCAGTCCTTGGTCACGTATTGGCTTGGCTAAGGGTTGAGTGTCCGTTTACACGACGAGAAATCGTCTGTACGTTTCCACGGTAATTAAGAATTACCGTGGGGGTACTTAGCCTTTTGTATCGCATCAAAACCCCCGTCCTTTGTCGTGTCACGATGGAAGGGACGTAGACGGAACACCCACGTAAAAACTTTTTCCCATTAAAAAGAAAAAACCCCCGGTATACCGAATACGGTATTACACGA
>BLSH010205261.1:2028988-2061931 GCA_018402905.1 Glandirana rugosa
GTAAAAAAAGAGTGTTTATCTCGAAAGAAAACCACCATATATAAGAAATGAGATAGGTGGTCAGTACATCGGGTGTGATCAATTTTCAATGATTGGCACCAGAGCTTGTAGACTCTATAACTTTCACAGAGACCAAATAATATCCACTAATTTGGGTTATTTTTACCAAAGATATGTAGCAGTATAAATTATCGCCCAAATTTATGAAGAAAAATTACTTTTTTGCAAAATTTTTCAATACAAACTAAAAAAAAGTGTTTTTTTTTCAAAATTTTCGCTACTTTTTCGCTTATATTGAAAAAAATAAAAAACCCAGCAGTGATTATATACCACCAAAAGAAAGCTCTATTTGTGAGAAAAAAATGATAAAAATTTTGTTTGGGTACAGTGTACCATGACTGAGTAATTGTCATTTAAAGTGTGAGAGTGCTGAAAGCTGAAAATTGGTCTGGTAAGGAAGGGGGTGTAAGTGTCCTGTATGGAAGTGGTTAATCAATGCCTAAAAGGTGTGTCTGGGCTTTACTCAAATTTTTACCGTGAACGTCCCTCTTTTCCTCTAAAGTATTTTTTTCTTGTACCTGTAGCAAGGAAAGGCTTGTTTTACTCCCTGGGACATCACCACCACACTTTAAGAAAAAGCGTTTTGCCTTGAGATTTTCTGAAACAAGAGCAGGGGTACGAGTAACAGTTCTTCTTCATTTACATGTGTTTATAAATTTTGTTCTTCAGTTACTGAACTTTTATTTCAACAGAAGAGTTATGGAGAACCTATAAAACATTTGAAATGGATCAAAGAGCCCCCCTGATGATTAAATGTGAAAATAAAAACTACATATATATATATATATATATATATATATATATATACACATTTTAGTCTAATCCATTAGGAAAATACACTGTATATACATTTAATAAACCTTCTGTGTTCAGCAGCCCCCCTCCCCCAGCACCCCCATACCTACCAGAGCCCCATCTCGATCCAGCGATGTGCACGAGAGCCTTGGCTATCCCAGGTCTCTCCCTCCTCATTGGCTGAGACAGCAGTGTGTCTACTGTCCATCATAACCACTGAGCCAATGAGGAAAGAATGTGGGGCCTAGTCGCATCTGTGTGTGAATGGACACACAAAGCAGCTGGTCAGGAGCGAGCCTGCTTGGGTGACCCATAGCAAGCTGCTTGCTGTGGGAGTACTTTGCAGGAGGGAGGGGCCAGGAGCGCCAGCAGGGGACCGAGAAGAGGAGGATCGGGGCTGCTCTGTGCAAAACCACTGCACATAGCACTTTTGACTAAACGATTGTTTGGACAGTCACGCACACACGCCACTACGCATGCGCAATTGTTGTTTGAAGGTTTGTGAAGGACTATAGTCATTTGAATGGCTATGGTTGTGGCCAAAACTTCACAATTTCCTATGCAAGTGCACAAATTTTAAATAAATCGGAGGTCGAGACAATATTTCACTATGTGGAGTCTCTCTGTTTTTTATTTACTCCGACATTGAAGATTTTTCACCTTGATTTCCTGTGGATTGCATGGTGGATACTGTCTGCGGTCAAAGGAGAGACACATCACAGATGCACAAGAAGAACGTCCTGACCTTCTCCCAGTGGATCAGAATCCAAATAAGCACTAATTGACCTCCCTGAATAAGGGAGTTCGCTGGCTTTTTGGTAAGCCCCCATCTATTTACAGTGAATGTTATCACATTGGTGGGTGTATGATCACCATTTTCCAATATGTCTTCCTGAATGGGCCTATCTTAGAAGGAAACCAGCGTATATGAACTGTTTTGCACAAGAGCACTTTCTTCATGCACATTAATTCATATGGCATTGCATATGAGATTACAACTTGTCACTGTGTTTTGTTTACATTATTTGCACTTTGGGCTTTGATCATTTTTCTTATATTTAATTTGGTATTAGCACATACTGTACTTGTTTCACATTTAGCGCTGCACTTTATTTACAAGTAAGTATAACATGTTTGTTATTTTTTAAAAAAATTGCTATTACAATCACTAAAGTCTGGGACTTTAATTCAATGTTGAAGAGATGCGGCAAAGGGGATTACAATGACTGCTACTGAACTGATGGGGCCCAGGGAACTTTTATTTAGTCACTGAGAGCCACGGCTGGGAGCCAGTGGGATCACTGTGCATGTGTCCAAATGTACTTAAGAGTCCCCAATCTACCCCATGACCCCTTGCTGAGCTCATAGGGCCCGGGCCCAGTGCAGGATGGTTGGCTCTACCTCCCCTATGGGCAACCTTGTATGTACAAAGCCAATATGCATTTCCTTTAAGAAAGCTTTTTACACAAGCAATGCAGATACACTTCTGGCTGATATTTATAGTAACCATGAGGTTAGTGCTGAACGTGCATGATAATTAAATGCCAGGCTGTACCTGCCACGTAGCCAGTAAACACTTACATGCTTGCATTAATTACTAGAGCATCTGATCTTTTCTTGCTCTGTTTACATGGCATAACAACACCTCATGCTTTTTTGGGCTTAATTGCCTGGAGCTATCCTCGCAGAATATGTCAAGCCTCCATTTCACATCTTCACTGAACTGCAAAACCACAAAAACATGAAACCACATCTGACAGAAGAATTCAGTGTTATTGCTTTTTTAAATGTGACAAATACAGCTATGTTCATAAATCATAGATTATAATTCAATTTACTCGTTATATGCTGGCATACAAGATATTAATAACACATGGCTGCTGCATGTTCTTGCTCCTTGCTTTGCCTGTGCCATTATGTTGTTTGATCGTAACTTCATTTATCATCAATATTTTGAAGATATGCTGTATATCTAATCTTTAGTTGTAGGTAGCTATAGTATTTCTGAATGTTCATTGATGGTGTTTTCAACATGCCCTGTGCATGCCTCTTAAATAATCTCTATCATAAAAGACATTGGGGGAGAATTCAATAAAACAAATACACACGCTGTTCTGGTTGTATGGCTCTTTAAAATGACCTGCGTCAGATTTGAAAATCAACATGTGCAGCAGATTTTTTACAAAGAGGCGCTATCTGCCCTAAATCTAAAAAGAATTACCTCCAGTTCATAGATAACAAGCTGGGCCTTCACAGGCAGGTTAAGGGCTTCCCCCCCAGTATATTAACCAAAGGAATTTGGAATTTGTAATGTTTCACGGTAAACCTTAAAGTGTCCAGCCCCACCAATTCCCATTATTTGACCATTGCTTGCCTATTAGCCTACAAAATGGCCATTACTGGTTTTTAGCCTCAGAGCACGTATTATTTGCACCAAATTTATGTACCTATTTCTAACAGGTACATAAAACTGCTATCTGTACCAACATCTGTCACACAGGGGTGCGATAGAATTCTAAACAGTATCATTGACACTCTATGAATTCCCAAGATTGTATTTTGATAACTGTTTGTGGTTAAAGTGGACCTACAATTTCATCTTCATGCATCAGGGTACCCTCTCCTATGATAAATAGCAACATTAGGTAAATATGTGGCCATGTTAGGTCAATTATGTCACAAGCATGCCTTGGCTGCAGCTGACACTGAAATCTTTTTTAATGAATAGGGGTTCAAACCAAAGCCAAGCTCATCCGCACTGGTGAGTAGGGATGAGCTCAAGGTTCAGACCAAGTGCAGGTTTGGATTAATCTTTGCCTGCTTGGATGTGTATCTGAATGTCGGACATTTTGCCTGTCTGGCTTCCAGTCAATGACACCCAGCCCCATTCATTTAATGGCCAATGACATCATCTGGGAGACTCCGCTTCTCTTTTGCATTTAGCTTTGAGAACTCGCAAGATGGTAGTCGTGGTGACTGTAATGGCAAGATCAGACGTATCTGGTGGTTTTCAGGGTTTTTTTTTTGCACTGATCAACAGGCATTGTTAATCATGATTGACATGGATCTACATAGTTGAACAACATGATGGATAATGAATTTATATTGTGGGCATTTTTGCAGGGTTCTTTTTTGTTTTTATTTTTTTTAGTGGACTTGTTAAAATGTTTGGTGTCTTTATTTACTACTTTATTTGTTTGTGAGGATGAGCAAGAGTACTACGTACCGCTTACTCATTCATATAGTGGGTGGTATTTGTGGGCCTCCTATTTTTTAAAGGGGGCTTCCAGGATTTTAAACCCCCTGGCAGGAGACCCCCAAAACCAGGGCCAGAGTTGTGGGAAAGAGACCCTTGTCCTCATCAACATGGGCCTCACCCCCCCCCCCCCAGATAATGGCCATTACTGGCTTCTACATTTGGCTCCTACTGAATTGGTTATGGGACCTCCTATATACACGACCGTATATACACTCTACTTCCTCCAGCACATCTCTTCTGCAGACTATTGCTCCTTCACTTCTCTCCAGCACATCACTTGCAGACTATTGTTCCTTCACTTCTCTCCAGCACATCACTTAGTTCCTGAAATTTATCAGGCTCACATAACTCCTTTCTCTTCACCGCAGCTAGCGCATGGTGAGGCCCGCAAGCTGTCAGCAGGGCCTCCGTTACAGGCCAGGGTCTTGGACCCCTAAAAGTGTAGCTTAGTACATTGGTGCTAGCCAGACCTTTGATGGACTACAACTCATAGGTAATCTCTCCTCCAGGTCCCACAGACCTGCTTTCCTCACAGTGACACTCCTTCCCCTGACTGGCTCCCAAGGCTTACACAGTCTGTGCACTATTACTCTCCCAGACTGCTCCGGCCTTTCTCCTCCAGCTCCCAGGGTCTGTCACTCACTGACTCTAGTGGATACTTTAAAGTGTCCTCAGTAGCACATCTGCTGTTCTCCTGCTCCCTTGTGCCTCTCCAGGAATCCACTCCACTCCTGGCTATACCCGAGCCTCCAGGCCTCAAGGTCACCCCCCCCCCCAGACTGGGGGCTCCCTCCCGGGTAGAGGCCTCCACAGCACCTCTGCTATATCTTCCACACTTCCACCGGACTCTCCCCCACGCCCCTTGCTGGCAGACAGCTGTATTTAAGGAGGCCTGCCCCCTGCCAATCCAGACTGTAGATTGGTCAGGGCTCCTTGTCATACTTGAGTGACACCTCCTCCTCCATCCCCCTTTCCAGAACCTTCTCTGCTCAAGGGGGAGGAAACTCCAAGGGGTGTTCCTTCCTTCTGTCTGCAGCCACCCCCTGGGCCACTAGCCAGCTCAGATCAAAACACTCAGGCCTGCACTTACAGTCAGACCTGACTAAATTTTGCCTCTCCTTGCAAAAACTCACTACAAAAACGCACCTATCACTATGGGGGTGCTACATGACCATTGGCTGGAACCGAAGATAATCAAAGCAGAAGAACGTCACCAGCACACTGTGGATCTTCAATGTGGGTCCAAAGTTTTATTCCACGGTCACATTGTTACAGCAAAAGCAACGTTTCGGCGCCTCGCAGGACCCCTTTATCAGGCATGTGAATGTCACATAATTTTCTTTAGCTCTCTGTAAACCTCACCCCCACCCCGTAATCCTAACACAAACTATCACACAAACCATCATATACTGTATTATGTTTTCATTTTTTCCTAAAAGGGTTTCCAAGAACAAAACTGAGGAGGCAATCCCATCACCATGTCATCTAAAACAAAACTTTTATAACCTTAACTATAACCAAACCACATAACCTTAACATCAATCCTAACTGTTATGTATTAGTGTGTAATACTGCTCTCCATCCAGTAGGGGCAAACATTGTAAATATGTTCATTTGTTTATTGTTCTGGTAGAGCTATGCATCTTAAGCATCTATGGTTCCCGTATGCTGTGTTGGAGATAAGTAAAAGAAGTCCTGTCGAATGTTTGTTCATGTCGATGGTTCAAATACATTTTAAATCCACAAAACTGGCGATGAGGATGGGATTCCAGTGATTGGACACTGCAGAAACAAATGACATCAGTTGAGTGAAGAATCGGAAATTGTGTTTTAGAGACACATCTATAAATATCTCCAGCATGGCTTCTCTGGGACACATGGAAGAATTTGATGTGGATAATCCATCCTCATAGGACTGTTATGCTGACAGATTAGAGTTTTTCCTGGAAGCTAATAAGGTGGTCGATGCTGTGCAGAAAAGAGCTGTGTTACTGAGGGTTATTGTATCCAAGACTTTTGATATTGTCAGCTCACTGATATCTCCTGCTAAACCAAAAGACTGCCCATATGAGGAAATACTGGCAATGTTAAAACATCATTTTTCACCCACTGCTTCTGAAACAGTGAGGCGTTTACATTTTAACAGACAAAACCAAGAACCGGCCGAGAGTATTGCAGCGTATATTCCAGAACTGCACAAGCTATTTGAAAATTGCAATGCCATTTGGTGCCAGTTTAGAATCCTTGCTAAGGGACAGGATAGTGTGTAGAGTACAAGATGAAGCACTGCGGAGGAGACTTCTAGTAAAACAGAACTTAACTTTTATTACTGCACAAGAGGAACCGCTTGCATATGAAGCTGCATACCTTCATTCAAAAGAAATTCAATCTTCCTCCAGCAAAGATAATTCACTGAAAGGTAAGTGTTAAATCAAATGACTTTCCCCCACACACTGATGTCGCAGTTCCATTTACAGGGAAGTGTTACAGCTGAGGTGGGAAACACAGGCTTAATACATGTCATTTTAGAAATGCAGTTTGTCACACGTGCAAACCTAGAGGTCACATACAGACAGTCTGTCAGACAAAAGATCAGTCTACAAATGTGAATACAATACCAATGGCAGCACACTTCATTAATGCACCAATTGTTCTGAATGATGAAACCCCTACAGGGGTTTATACAAATGACTATGTGTATAAAGTGGAAAACTTTTCATCAGGACTGAAGAGTTACACCGAGATTGTGTTACAAGATGTTCCATGCAAAATGGAAGTATATTCAGGGTGTGCATATTCCTTGATTTCAGAAGAAACGCTTACCTCATTATGGCCTCATAATGCTCCTTCAATAGCACCATGTGATATCCAGTTGGTAGACTACAACAAACAAGTTGTGGAAGTTAAGGGTGCTTGCAGTGAAATATGGAAATTTCAGAGGATGTTTACGCTTAATAATTACTAAGGGACAAAGAGCAAGTTTGCTGGGTAGGGAGTGGTTTGAACCCCTTGGAATTTCATTATCAGGAGTTCATAATGTATCTCCGGTTACTCTACAGAATGTGATAGAGGACTTTAGTGCGGTTTTTGAAGAAGACCTTGGCATGTATAAAGGCCCTCCTGTTTCTTTCAAATTAGACCCTACAGTAACCCCAATTCGTATGAAACCGTGCAAAGTTGCAATAGCTCTCAGACCAAAATTGAAATTACACATTTTGTGGAGGAAGGTATACTTGATCCAGTAACACAACCTAAGCAGTGTACCCCAATATTTCCAGTATTGAAGCCAAATGGTGACGTTAGAATTTGTGCTGATTATAAGTGTACAATCAACAAAGCACTGCAGGAACACCCCTATCAAATTCCAGCTGTACATGAAATTCTGACTACGTTAGCAAAAGGGAAGGTATTTGCCATACTGGATATGGCACAAGCTTACCAACAATTATCTGTGGATAATGATGCTGCGGATGCACAAACAATAATAACACACATAGGAGCGTTCCAAGCAAAATGTATG
Organism: Glandirana rugosa; assembly: GCA_018402905.1. Taxonomy (NCBI): domain Eukaryota; kingdom Metazoa; phylum Chordata; class Amphibia; order Anura; family Ranidae; genus Glandirana; species Glandirana rugosa. The sequence continues at coordinate 2,036,623 of BLSH010205261.1, forward strand.
CAGTTTGGAGTTTCACTGCTCCTGGCATATTCCAGAAATTAATAGAGGACCTCTTATCTGGACTTCCAGGTGTAGTACCTTATTTTGATGATGTTCTTATTGGAGCAAATTGCATTCATTCTTTGGCTTCACAATTACAACTTGTTTTGGAATGTTTTCTTGATACTGGTCTCAAACTTAAAAAAGAAAAGTGTGTTTTTGGGGAAACCAGCGTGGATTTCCTTGGATACAGAATTGATGATCACGTAATCCATCCAACTGATTCTAAGGTTGAAGCTATCCATAAAGCTCCAGTCTCAAACAACAAACAAGATCTTCAAGCTTTCCTAGGGTTACTTAATTTTTACCATTCATTTCTGCCTGACAAAGCCACTGTTGCTGAACCCCTTCATTGTTTACTAGATAAAGATGTTCCATGGAAGTGGACTGACATTCATTCTACAGCTGTCATTGCTGCAAAAAAAAAACACTCGCTCTTATCTGCGATGCTTCTCCATATGGCATTAGAGCTGTATTGAGTCATGTTTTGGAAACTGGGGTTGAGGCTTCTGTTGCACTTTATTCAAGGACCTTGTCTATGAGAGAGAGGTATTATGCTCAAATTGACATGGAGGCTTTAGCTATTGTGTCCGGGGTAAAAAAGTTTCATGACTAGTTGTATGGGCGGAGGGTTACCACTGTAACAGACCATAAGCCTTTGCTGGGTCTGTTCACCAGAAGTACTCCCACTGCTCAAATTATTTCCCCACGAATGCTCAGATGGTCACTCATGCTGAATGCATATGACTGTGATTTTAAATATTGTCCTGGCAAGAATATCACTCATATTAATGGTTTGAGCCAGTTGCCTTTGTTTTTTCCTGATTTCCTTGTCCCTCTCGTGACTGAGGTTCTCATGTTGGAATCCATTACTAACCCTTCATTACATGCTAGAGACATTGCTGGTATGACTGCTAAAGATCCCTTGCTGGCCCATGTGCTCAACTGGGTGTGGAGGGGATGGCCCAAATCAAAAGTTGAAGAGAAGTTCAAACCATTTTTTGCGCGCCAACATAAGCTGTCTGCCTATAAAAGTTGCCTATTATGGGGAAACAGAGTGTTAATTCCAAAGGCAGGACAAGCTCAAGTACTGCATCCTCTCCTCGAAGGACATACTGGAATAGTGCACATGAAAGTGTTTGCCAGAAGTTATGTTTGATGGCCTAAAATGGATGAAGTTATTGAGAAGTACCATGTCAATTCACCCGTCATGCTCCACTTAAAGCCTCAATCTATTCATGAGTAAAAAGAAAAATGGCCTGATTGCTGCCTCAACTTAAAACACACCTCCATCCCTAATAAATACAACAAAACAAAACACTTTTTTGCCCGTGGGACTTGGAATGAGGTATGTATAAGGTATACACAAATGAGTCGAGTAATAAGAGTATTCAATTTATTTAGGAGTAAAAACATCATAGCAAACTTGGACACGAGCATGTTGAATTACCCATAAGGAATAACAAAGTACAACATATAGCCATCATGGACATGTATATACGTGATACAGTAAGATGATGATGAAAAATATATACAGTGGCATTGGAATACTTGATGTGTTTCGTAAGCCCGACTCGCTTCCTCAGAAGTAGATGCATAATATCTAAAAAATATATTAAATTTAAATTGAGTATAATGCACATTATATGTGATTGTTGAAAAAAGAAGTAGGGGGCCTATGATGGAGGTACCCCATACTTACAGGTCGGCAAATAAACTCGAGGAGCTGACCCCCCAAGGCCGGCAATGGACAATACTCCAACAGGGAGCTGAAGGAATGGGACCAACGGTACCCAACAAGGACAGACAGGTGGAGGGCAGGCATGACAGAAAACAGTCCCCTGATGTTCCTCACAGTCCGGGCATGTCATGTACTGTAAAAAGGAGTTAATATGTAGTATATATATGTGTGTCATGATCAGTAATTCACTGTTCATGAGCCAAGTAGGTAAGTAAAGCATAACTGAGTTCTAAGCCATGTAAAAGGACATGTGGAGGGAATGCAAGGAAACAAAAATAACGTGGCAAAGGAAAAAAGGGGGGAATGATGTAATGAGAATGGGAAGAAGTGGGAATGGAAAAAGGAAATGATAGACGAAAAAAGACATGAAAAAAAAGAGTGATGCAAGGTATTGATGTGTATGAGTGCCTGGTGCAGATGAAAGGGAATATAAGGATGATGCCATATAAATTTTGCGGGGTCTTTTCAAGGGCAGATGTTTTTTGTAGTTGTCGATTCCTTCTCAAAATGGCTGGAAGTTGTTTCAGTTACATCCCCCACCTCAGCCACTGTTATAAGAGTTTTAAGGAGTCTGTTTGCTACACATGGGTTGCTGGATACAGTCGTGTCTGATAATGGAACACAATTTACCTCCTCAGAATTCAAAACCTTTATGGCAAGCAATCTTATTCAACATGTTACGTTACGATTGCACCATTTCACTCATCATCAAATGGTCAAGCTGAACATATGGTTCAGACCACCAAAGACTCATTGATGAGAATTGTTCAAGGAGATTGGAATCAGAGACTTGCAAATTTCCTTCTACAACAACATGTGACACCATGCTCAAATGCTGGTTATAGCCCAGCAGAGCTCCTATTGAACCGTCGCCTAAAATTATATGTTTGGATCGCTTACAACCTGATCTGACATCAGAATTAGAAGAAAAGCAAGAACTGCTTTAAAAAAAGACGCTAATGTTTCTGTGAGAGTGTTTGAGCCTGACAGCGCTGTCTATCTTAGAAACTATGCTTCTGGGCCTCGTTGTATACCGGCAAAGGTGCTTGTGGCTACAGGACCTTTGTCATACAAAGTAAAAATTACTGATGGTAGAATATTACAAATGCACGTTGATCAGATCCGAGAAAGAAGTGGTGAAATTGTACCTGCTGCTGGTTCTAGTGGTACTGGGATTCCAGTGATTCCAAATCATGGTGAACCATTGGTTGATACAGGTGCTTTTCCTCCAGGAAATGTTGCAGAGCCAGGTTCTCTCAGTCCCTTTGACACAGCAAAAGAAGAAGAATTGCACCCAACTGAGTGTCCCAGGTAATTGTCTCAAACAATGGTCTTTAGTCATCCAAGGAGAAATATTCACCCTCCCAATTATCTCAAAGACTTTGGGGTCTAGGGGGAAGGAGTGTTATGTATTAGTGTGTTATACTGCTCTCTATCCAGTAGGGGGAAGCATTGTAAATGTGTTAATTTGTTTATTGTTCTGGTAGAGTTATGTATCTATGTTTTCTGTATCCTGTGTTGGGGATAAGTAAAAGAAGTCCTGTCGAATGTCTGTCTGTGTCAATGGTTCAAATACATTCTAAATCCTCAAAACTACCTCTAACTCCGAAACTAGCCCTACCTTATATAAACGTAATTCTGTGTTTTTGGCCATACTTCGCTTGTGAGTCACAGTAGTGCACTTATTTTGCATGCCTGTGACCCAGAGTCAGCTTACAGTAGGCTATAGCCCACTGTCAGCTGACATCACAGAGCCACTCCAGGCCCTGCAAGAACCATATTAATAATGCCTCAGCATTCACACAGGCATCGTAAATAATCCCCGTAATGTGTTTATTGTGTTTATTTCCTATGATTGTCAGCTCCATCTGATATTCATAATGCAGTATTTTCCTGATTGAGTTATTTTAGGAAAATACTACATTATAGCGACTAGATGAAGATGATGAGCATAGGAAAAATGTTAGATACATTATGGGAATGATTCATGATGGCTGTGCGAATACTAAGGCATTTGCACAGCAATTTTTTTTATAAATAGACTATCCACTTTAGAGCACTCACCAATGGCAGGACTTAACTGGTGACAGCCACTGAACCAGTAATACATCTGATAAACTCAATTGAAGTAGAGAGGGAACATTTGTCATTTTGCCTTGGGACAACCATAAAACTAGGTGAACAGGCACTAGCAAATAAAAAAAAAAAACAGAACACCTTATCTGTGGCCTAACTTCTGTTTGATAGACAGGTAGCCACACTGCACTGCCTAGGGGATGATTGCACAAATGTACCCCAAATATACACACCTTAATCTGGGTAGAATGCACTGAAGAGGGGTGAGATACCTGGGATCCCCATCCATTTTTTTTCTTTAAAATTATGGCTTTTGAAGACCAAGTCTGCTGCTATGACTATAAGACAATCAAAACATTAAGAAAATATATATATTATTATCAGGGGAAGGCAAAGCTCCGCCACCATCAGCCAACTTGTGAGTGGGAAGGCTTCCCTCCTCCCTAAAGACCACCTCTAAAGGTGCCTCCTCCTAAAGATAGTTCTTCCAATCATGTAACTACCTCTTGCTACTTTAATGCAATGATTTATAATTAAAATATAAGTGAAGGCAACTTTTTTTTAATTAAATAGAGTGGTATGGGGTTAGAACCACTTATCCAAAGTACTGACCATGTCCACCCTTTCCACTCCAGTCCTCCATTCATATAAGCTGTACTATCACTTTCCTCAATGTAAAAGTGCTCTATGGAGGGGGTGGACAGATGAATGAAAGATCCACCTCCTCCATTCATAGAGTGTTTTTCATAGCAGGAAGCGAAAGTACCACTTTTATGAATGGAGTAGATGCATGGAAATGACGGGCATAGTCAACACTTCTTATGAATGCCTATGACAGGTCCAGCAGCTCATATTAACCTCTGCAGCACTGGGAGATAACAGTTCTGGGGGTATTGGGGGGGGGGCAGATAAATTAAGATTTCACCAGAGCAACCACCAGCACACGGGACACTTCTCATTTAATGTAAATACCGTCCCTTGTGCTGATTAAAAAAAAACTGAACCTAAGCTTTAATTAGTACACAAATTAAAATAAATTGACTCCTCTCCTTTAGGTGATGCTTTTTGCACCGCTTCACTTCTTTTTGTTATATGCTTAACTCTGTCTTGTGGTCATACAATATTACTCCATGTCTTAGCCTCATAGCAGCATTTTGTCCCTCCACTCCTTCCACCTTTTGCCTTAAAGTGGAAGTTTGCTCTGTGCATGTTTTTGAGTTTGAAGCAGCAAAGAAATGCTAGTGCCTTTTTAAATGCATCCTTGCAAGTTTAATGAGACCATGCTACTATTCCTATGCTATCAGCCTTTTAAGCTACTGTACATTTCAAGCGACACCAAGCCCTATATGGTGTCGCTCACATCAACCCACCCCCCCATCCTCTGCCTTTGATCTGTGCTGTGGAAGGAGGGAGGTGCAATGGCAGAGCTGTGCATGATCTCACATGTCAGGATATAATGTTACATCCTCACATATAAGATTGTGCACAGTTCTTGACCTGATGTCATTGTCCTCATGTGGCCCTGTGAGGTCAATGGTGTCCTGAGTATTCCCAAATTATTTATCTGTGGGCTAGGGAATCGTAGCTCAATGGCCAGTTATTGGGACCAAACCTAAGCTCATCCCTGCTAGGAAGATGCAATGCAATACTACAGTTTTTTTCTTGGTAGCACCATCAGCCATTAGCACTTGGTCTTTCATCTGCATCCAGTTACAACACTTTCTGAGATGGGAAAGAGGGGCACCTTTAAAAACAGTATATTTAGGCAATGGACCTAACTACCGTGCTCTTCAATCTCACTGACTATGATGAATATAACATGGAACACTATTAAAAAAAACCTTCTTACTCCTCAAGCCCCCTATAATATATATATTTCCAGGTTCTTCTGGCTGGTCTGAAGATGTCACTGGTCCTTCCTCTTCTTCTTGGTCCTTAATGCTGCATTGGATGGTGCTAACATAAAGACATGTGAGTACAGCCTGGTGAAGAAGTACAGTGAGCTAATGCTTCCGTGATGAGGCACCTCCAGTGGGAGAGGGTGGTAAGTAGAATGATGCCGGCCATCATTTAATCAAGAAGACTGGAGACATCTAGTAATGGAAAGGAATTACTTTGGGGAACAGTTCTTGATTTTCAGTAAATCTTGCAGAAAATTATATTTATTTTTATTATTATTGTAGCACCCTCTTATTTACATAGTTGGTTAGTATAGATTAATTCAGCTGGGCTTCACTATAGCCCATGAAGCCAGGTTATTCACAGTCATGTAAAGTTTAGCTGGTGGGCTCCGTCATACCCCCCCCCTTGCTTCTGGAAGCTTCTGAAAGGTTCCAGAACTTAGTAGGTAGAGAGGTGGAGACCTCAGCCCGAATATTCATTGGGACTCTACCAAACCCTGGGGGAAGGACCGTCCAGTAGGTGGGGAGTGCCCTATAAGTATTCGGGAGCCTGGCCATGTGAAGAGAGAATCCAGGATCCAGAGGCCTGAGGAGATCCCTGCGCTGGGACTTCAGGCAGTTCAGCAGGATCTGGTGGGGAACTTGGTTTAGGCATTGTGAGTTCCACCTCTTATTCTGACTCCTGCACAGGTTCACTTTGATAGACCTTTTCTTTGGTTTGCTGGGTATATTCATTTCACAGCTTTCAGGGATCTGTGTTTCTGGTGATGGGCTCTCATCAAAATAAACACTTATTGTCAGTTTGTCCGTCTTTGGGTGTAGGATTCTGTAACCTTTAGTTTGCACACTGAAGCCTACTACAATTCTCTCTATGGCTCTGTTCTCCAGCTTGGGTTGCTTTTCACTTAGAATATAGGCATATGCTTTACATCCCAACACTCTGATGTGCCCTAAACTAGGCTTTGTTCCATGCCACATTTTGAATGGAGTACTTTCCATGGCTCTTGAGGGTAGTCTGTTTTGTAGGTAGGTTGTGGTCATGACTGCTTCTCCCCAGTACTTGTGAGGTAGGTTGGCATCCGACTACATGCACAAAAAAACACTACAATTTCTTATTATTGTAAATTGTGTATTCATCACTAGAGTTGAGCGAACCCGAACTGTAAAGTTCGGGTTCGTACCGAACTTTGGGGTGTCCATGACCCAGACCCGAACCCGGACATTTGAAAAAAAGTTTGGGTTCGAGTTCTGGGTTTGGGTATTTGATCACGCCTGTTGAATAGCTGCAGGGCAGCCAATCAACAAGCGTTTCACTGGTTTGCCCTTAGAAGCCATCACAGCCATGCCTACTAATGACATGGCTGTGATTGGCCAGTGCATCATGTGACCCAGCCCCTTTATAAGCTGGAGCCACTTAGTGCTGCATGTCACATGCTCTCTGGGTAGTGTAGGGAGAGGATGCTGCCGGTGCTGTGAAGGACAGATTGCAGATAGATAGATAGGTAGAGATTACTACTACTACTGCTTTTAGGGACAGATTGCAGATCTCATCCTGCATTACAGAACAATCTGACTGGACTAGGTAGAGTCTACTGCTTAGAGGGACAGATTATTGTTCTAAAATCATCTTCTAGTTCTATAGGGTCAGGTTCCTGCTGTTGCTGTAAGGGACAGATTATTGTTCTAAAATCATCACCTACTCCTATAGGGTCAGGTTCCTGCTGTTGCTGTAAGGGACAGGTTATTGTTCTAAAATCATTTTGCAGCCCTCTAGCACTTTCCAGGACTTTTTTACAGTCATTTTTGTACCGAAAAGTTCGGGTCCCCATTGACTTCAATGGGGTTCGGGGTAAAGTTCGGGTCAAGTTCGGTACCAAACCCGGACTTTTTCCCGAAGTTCGGCCGAACCCACCGAACCCGAACATCCAGGTGTTCGCTCAACTCTATTCATCACCCTGGAATTTAACTGTGAGGCCATTGTTTGCAAGACTTTTCACTGATGGAAGGCTGCCTTCTAGTTCTGGAACATACAGAACTTCCTTTACAAGGATACTGTGGTGACCTCCTTGTGGTGTAATGCAGCTCCGGGAATCTTGGCCTTTACCTTTGGCAGTGATGCTTTTCCCTTTTGTCTTTTGCACTGTAATTAATGTTTGTGAAGAAGGTCTCATCGCTAGTCATGTAACTTGTCGCACCTGAGTCTATGCACCAGTTGCGTGGCTTGCCGCTCTGTGTCACTTTAAAGATGCCACTCCATGATGTGTCTGCAGTTTCCTTTGTGTCTGCTTTGACTCTTTCTTTTGTAGATAGCTGTAGCTTTCACTGCTCGGCTTTCCAGATAGAACAGTCCTTTATGTGACTGGGCTTTTTACAGCAAAAACAGGCTCTGCTTTCTTTGTTGTGCTTTGTGCCTTTGTACATCCTAAGAGCTTTGTCATCATAGTGTGTATTTACTTTCCTTCTGTCATATTCTTCAATTAATTTGCCTTTCGTATATTCGTGTCGGTTCCTGCTGGGGTCTGGTTTCTAAAGTGTTAATAAGAGCAGTATATGTATCTGGAAGGCTGCAGAGCAACAATATGGTTATCTTTAATATCCTCTCCGATGGTGTGCAGCTGCTGTTTGATCCCCAACACAACTTTCACGTGGTGACACATTTGCTGGCCTTCTTCTAGTCTCATCTGATATAATTTTCTTAGCAGAAACAGTTTGCTGTTGAGACTTGAACGCTCATGCAATTTTTGTAATGAAGTCCACATTCCTTTAGCCTTTTTCTCTGTTCTCATGTGGATAAGCTGGTCATCTCCCACTAATAACCTTATAATTGCTTCTGCTTGCCTATCCTTCCTGTTCCAGTCCTCTGTCTGTATTCAGCACTTGCAACAAGTCATGCTTGTTAAGAAGCATTTGTAGCTTAAATTTTCTCAGCTGGTAATTGGCATTGTTCAGCTTTGCTATTGCCAACTTCACATCTGAACCACTTGCCATTTTTGCATACAGTGCTAACAGACTCACTGTACTCACCGAGTTGCAGAATTCTCTTTCCAGTGCCTCTGGGTGCTGCTGGGTGCCCTGGGTGCCTGTGACCCATAACCTGTTAGCTGAGTATTGAAATCATGCTTTGGAAGTTTCTTGGTTGCAGAGAATACTTTACTTCAATGGAGTAGTAGCTTTATCATGGAACAGAAAAACAGGAACTAAGAGGATACAAGTACATACACTTACATAAGGAAGGTACTTCCTCTGATTACTTTACCATAGATAACACACTATAACACTGCAGCACCACCTTCTGCATAGATAGGTATAATGCATACAGTATTGTCAGTTTATATGCAACCATGCTGTTGCTCTTCCAACACCTTTACCCCTGCTGGGGACATTTCAAGTATTGAGCTGCCTGTTTTAGATTTCTTCTTGTGAAAAAGTTCATGATCCCTACAGTCAGTCTGGAAGTTTCTCTTAAAGGAGTACAGTTTGCGATTTTTGTGCCAGAAGTCTGCAATCATTATCTTGTTTGTCCTCCCAGTTTGTGCTTTCAATTCAGTTCTGGGCATCGCATACTACCCTAACCCTGTCCAAGTTACATTCCCCTAATAAATTATCAAAACCAAGCTCATGGACTGGATTGTTGACTGTGGAGTGCTTGCTGAAAATGTGTGTTGCCTGGCTATGCATGTGAAGGGGACCCAAAATCCAGCGGCCCTTTAGGGGGTAACACTACTTTATTAACTCAATAACATCAGCCATACACATATTTGTGGTAGAATGGAGGTAGGCTTTATGCCATGCAGCTACATATGTGCATCTATATTTTGTGCTGGGAGTCTGCTCAATCCCTTTTGCGAAAAGGGGGGCATGGGAGCCGATGGGAAGAGGTTAATACTATTATTATTATTTATTTAGAATTCTGCTTTGAACCCAATGGGACTTTTTTCACAGCTTTGTTTCCTTTATATTAAAATTTAAAAATACCCAACACAATAACCTAAATAATAAATGAAAAAGTTGGCATTTAAATAGAAGATTTATTTCTACAGATCGCTACGCCTTAGCTAAGGGAAATTTGAGGTGGAACAAGGGACCAAGGGATTTGGTTCTAAAAGAGGGACAGTCCCTTGGAGGGACAGTTGGGAGGTATGTAGAGACATTGTTACATTTCTATATCTAAAACCCGCTGTACTGTCTCGACATTGTCATGCAGCCTGGCTAGAAATGTTTTCTCTAGAGACAGAGATTCTTGTATATTCACTTGTTTCTGCAATATAGTCTGTTATTTATTCTGTTTATTGTAATGCAATTCTGTGTTCCTATTTCATGCATTCTTATTTTGCTTCCCAGTTATCCTCACCCCGTTACTCCCATGAATTCTTCAGCCTTCTACAGGCAGTCTTGCTTACTGGAGGATGATGTGCAGTCCACAGGGTAACGCGCAGTGAGGACACAACATCTCCTTTGCAGTCATTTCCAAATGTCAAGGCTAAAACCCCTAACAAAAAGTGACTTCTCTTGTGAACTTGGTAATACAATGTCGTGGACAATCAAATTTTATATCTAAACAAGATTGCATCTGGAAGTCACATAGAATTAGGCCCTAAAAAACCACATGTCAATCTTAGCTCGTAAACACTAGTCAGAACTCATCAGATTCATAGACTTTAAAGGTAATGTATAGTACTTTTTAAAGATGTTTTCAATGTAAATGTTTGGATTGGGGGTGATACCATTTATTGGCTAACTAAATAAACTGTAGAGAAAGCTTTCACAGCATGCTGGTCTCTTCTGCAAGTATAAAAGAGTGGACTGATGGAAATATTGTGTAGCACTAGCCCTGTAAGAGCCAATGATTTTAACAGTTTTTCCCCAATACTCTGCAGATGCTACCCATCATTTTTTTTTATATTTATTGCTTGTAGAACTGTAGAACAGTAGAGGGGTTGGGGTGACATGGGATACTCCAAAAATGCTGAATAGTCCTTAAAGTGATACTAAAGTCTCATTTTCTCATTTAAAAATAACAAACATGTTATGCCCTGTGTAATGGTTTTACACAGAGCAGCTCAGATCCTCCTCTTCTCGGGTCCCCACGGGTGCTTCTGGCCCTTCCCTCCTGCCGAGTGCCACTACAGCAAGCAGCTTGTTATGGGGGCACCTGATCCGAGCCAAGCCACTGCTCGCTGTGTTCATTCAGACATGGAGCCACGACCCCCCCTCCTCATTGGCTCACTGACATTGATTGACAGCAGCGGGAGCCAATGGCGCAATGTCTCAGCCAATGAGGAGGGAGAGTCCCGGGCAGCTGAGACTCTCGTGCAACATTGCTGAATTGAAATGGGCTCAGGTAGGTATTAGGGGGGCTGATGAGGGCTACTTCACACAGAAGATTTTTTATCTTAATGCATATAATGCAGAACCTTCTGACTTTAGAACCACTTTAAGCCAGACACAGAGGAAGGCTAGAACTGAGACCCTGTAAGAGCTGTCTTAGAGAGAGGCACCCCAAAAGTAGAATAACACACAGTTACTAGGATCCTGAGCTCAGGTCAGTACTCGCAATGTTCCAAGGCAACTACACACCTTCCAAAGTCCACCAGGCACTCTCTAGACCAGAGCCTTAGCTGAAACTGCTTAGTTGACACCAAATGTAATTAGGAATAGGCCCGCCACTCTGCCATACCTGGGACCTCAAAGAAACATCAGCAAACTCCAGCAGAACTGCCTCAAAGGGGCAGCAGCTCCTGAGGCTGGGAACTTCTCCAGCAGGACAAGAACAGAACTGCTCCAGATGCCCGACTGTTTATGTCCCCCAGCCACCTATTGGACACACCGCCCCAGGGATTGGCTGCAGCACAATAAATATTTAAACTGCCCATTTGACTCTCTCAGTCCACTATGTTCTGGAAACCTCCAGAATGCAGGGGGAAGCAATTAAACCTACAGCTTGTGAGATCTAAAATAGCCCAGAAAAATCAACAGCTGCTCCAATGATTACAGATGAAATGAAGATCCAAAAATAACTAAATGTATAGATCATCCTAGCTACCTACCTTGCAGTGGGCTATAATTGTTATCCTTTTTGATATTGTTAAAAAAAATCCCTACAGTTTTAGTCCCATCACTTACCTGTAATGAAGGATGTCCCACGTTGTGCAGGCAGCTGGATCCTGAAGACCTGGCGCTGTTAACTATTGCAACTTCGGAAAGTTCAGATCCAGGAAGAAGACAAGCATCCCTGCAGCGAGGACTTCTCCAGGATCCAGCTGTCTTCAAAATGTGGTTACAGGTAAGTGATGTGACTGTAGTGATTTATTTTTTAAGCTACACTTCACATTTAACAATTCTTCTTACCATGTACAGTTTAAATTTCTATATGTACATGGGAACAACCATATTTGTTCATTACAGAGAAAGATTGTAATTCTTGCTTTACAGACCTACACAATGGTTGTACTTTACTGCTCCTTCTTACAATTGAAATCTAATTGACTGGGTCATCGAAAACATTGCACACCTGTAGTGCTCCTTTGCTGTGGTTTGTTAAACCAGTTTCCATACTGAAGTTTAAGCTAAGCATAACCTAATGCCTCGTACACGCGGTGCAATGGTCGTACAACCGAACGGCCCAAATCGTATGTTGGCTGTTGTATCTCGCTTACTGACATGCACTAAATGATCGTACGACCAAGCCGAATGTAGTGACGTGTTATGAACGTAAAAGGAGGAAGTTCAGGTGCATGTTATGAACGTCCGACCATTCCTGACTTTTGAGCATGCGTGTTTTGCACAGTACAACTTGTTGGACCTACTTCTCTGTACACACGATTCAACGGTCGTACGACCGCTTGTTGGTACTACCAAGTTTTCTAGTCTGCTCATACAACTTCTGTTGTACGACCGTCGTACGTTGGCTGTTCTAATCGCGTGTACTAATGGTCGATTTAGCATACAACGGTCGTTCGTACGACCTGTTGTATACGATCGTTGATCCGTGTGTACGACGCTTAAGTCTGATCTTCAACGGTGGTGGGTCTGACCACAGTAACCATCACTCTGGTTCACCATTTTTCCAGTTCCTCAATCATCTTGGACCGGGGGCCATGTTGAGAAACTTTCATGTACTTACTTCTAAGAGGCCTCTCTTAATATCTTTACTTCTCTAGCTATAGGCCATTTTGCATAGGTAGCATAGGAAAAATAGACAAATACCCATTTCCATTTCATCAAGTGATTATTGCACATCTTAGCAAAGTTATATTTCACAAATCAAAAGATATGGTAAGCAAATGCAAAGATATGGTAATAGCACAAAAGCATTCTTAAAATATTTTGAGAAACCTTAATCTTCACGGTGCTGGCAATGCAAAAGGGGGCTGATGGTACTCAAAAATCACAATTCTCATAAGATACAAGCGACCAGAGTCTTACCACTGCTGTTTTCAATCTATCCCATTCTAGGGGGTCTAAAGCCCCGTACACACGGAGCAATGGTCGTACGACCGCTTGTTGTACGATCATCCAACCGTTAGAACATTAGAACAGCTGACGTACGATGGTTGTACAACAGAAGTTGGATGAGCAAACTAGAAAACTTTGGTTGTACAACAAGCGGTCACTATTTTACAACCAATTTAATGTTTTCATTTAGCTCCCATAGCATTATAAGGAACTTACATCTGTAAATCAGTGTAAGTTTTTTTTTTTAAATAGTTGCTACCTATAACAACTTTTTTAAGTTAATATATCTGTTCAGTGTTTGAGACAGGGACCCGGAGAGGACAGTACTACAAGTACTCAAACGTTACTTTCTGCTGTTTTAATGATAAACGTATGTTATAAACTTTCCAACTCTTCCATGTTCTGAATGCACCATTTAGGATCTTATCTTAGAGAGGAACTCCAGCCATTAAGTGTCCCTCTACCCACAATCCCCCAGAAGGTCTTCTGTTTCTGGGACATCTGAGCCAATCGATTGACTATAACATTTTATTTTACTTACCTAATGCCCGTCTTATTTACATGGTAACCAGAGGGCACTTCATCCACAGCAAGGCTTAACTTAGCACATTTTGATAATTCTGTGTGCCATCAAAACAGTTGGGTGAGTTGAGAATGGAAGTACAATTTTTTTTTTTTATCAACAACCGGTTTTATTCAAGAGCAAAAATACAGATATGACATCTCAAGGTTTATACATTGCACATCTCTGTGTACACATCAAAGGATTTTCATATGTTACATTTAAATTATCAATATGTTCCATATTCAGGTGCTGTCCATAGAGACTAAAATACAGGTTACTATAGTATATATTGACATTAGATCCAACATGGGGTAGGAATCTCAGAAAAAGAGGTACTATGTATCTAGTACAGATTATTTCCCACATGATGTGGGTGGGTTGTGAGTTAATATCTGACTCAACTAACGCATGTGTTAGAATTAGATGGCCATCTGTCCCAAATTTTGGAGTATTTAGTTGGACACCCTCTATGTTGATAGATCAACTTTTTATATGGTAGGACAATATTGATCTCTCACATCCAGTCCTGGAGATTAGGGGGTGATGTTTGCATTCATACCTTAGCAATTACCATACGGGTGTAGAGAGTTTCTCTAATAAAGGTTGCACTATATTTATCCATATCTCCCTCAGGTAGGAGGCCAAGAAGGCACAGTTTGGAGTCCAGGGTGACTGGGGATCCCATGTCATCATGGAGGAAACGAACCACTTGTAACCAAAAGGTTTGAATGACTGCGCAGGACTAAATCAGATGGAAGAAAGTGCCGGGGTCTACACCACACAATGGGCACAGAAGGCTTCTAGAGGTTTGGAACTTGGCTATTCTTTGGGGAGTCAAGTAGGAGCGGGGAATGATACACAATTGTGTAAGTCAGTCAGGCATTCTAGGGGATACAAGTTTTAGGCCTCATACACACGGGCGTATGTGAAATAATTAGAAGAGACGCCAGGCGACGTCGGCCTAAAAACGTCGGCGTTTTGCAACGTTTTTCGTTGGCGTTCCGTGGCGTTTAGCGGCGTTTCGTGGCGTCGGCGTCAACAAGCGTTTTTTTTAAAGAGACATCCCACAATAATTTATTCACTCCCAAATTACCCACAATGCAAATGGAACACAATAAAAAACGTTGGAGACCATGTGACGACCATTTTGGTTGGAGAGAGTGAGGAGAGAGTGTTGTGAGTGTTTTGGAGTTTTGGCGTTTTTTTCTGAGTCTTGTGCGTTTTTCTGCAAGTCTTTTGCGAATCTTTTGTCATGGATCCATTCATGCAAAAGGTCGATGAGGCGATTCTGCTGATCATCTTGCGAAAGGTTGCGGAGGAGGAGAGCGTTGGAGGAGGAGGAGAGGATCAGCAGGAGCAGAAGACGTTTCTGGGTACACCCTATGGTGTCCCAACGCCAGTCGGTGGGGTACTACGCTAGTATCTTTGCTGAACTGCGCGTGTACCCGGAAAAGTTTCACAACTTTTCCCGCATGACAGTGTCAGCATTTGATTCTTTAGTGGAGAAGCTCCGGCCCAGACTGATGAGGACGGACACCGTGATGCGGCGCTCCGTGTCACCAGAGGAACGTCTGCTGGTGACACTGCGGTAAGTTTTATTTTATAACACATTAGGGGTGTGAGTAGGGTGTAGCATATATAGTGTATAGTCAGGGGTGTGGTGTAACATATATAGTGTATAGTCAGGGGTGGGGTGTACCATATATAGGATATAGTCAAGGTTGTATGTTTCTGAAGAGGGGTTTTTAGGGGATAGGTTAACCACTTCAGCCCTGGAAGGATTTCACACGTTAGGAATAGAGCACTTTTTGAGATTCGGCACTGCGTAGCTTTAACTGACAATTGCGTGGTCGAGTGGCATTTTAACAAAACTTATTTTTGCGTCCTTTGTTTTCCACAAATAGAGCTTTCTATTGGTGGTATTTGATCACCTCTGCGTCGTTGCTGATCGCCGCTATAAACAAAAGCAGAGCGACAATAATGCAAAAAAACGCACATTACTTATTTTTCTTTAAAATAAAAAACCCCCAAAATTTTTTTTAAAAAAACATTTTTTATAACGGTTTTGCCCGATTTATATTCTTCCTCATATTTGTGATAAAAAAAATCTCACTCGGCGTTTATAGAGTGGTTTACGCATTTTGTGGCCGCGTTTATGGATGATGAGAATTCATTGCTGTGGGTTTTTTAGTCATTTTAATTAATGTTGTCGATCTGCGATTTTTAGCGGTACTGCAATATTTTAGCAGACCTGTCGGACCATTTTGAGAATGTTTTGGGACCATTGGCATTTATACAGCGATCAGGCCGTTAAAAACGCACTGATTACTGTGTAAATGCCATTGACAGTGAAGGGTTTAACCTGGGGGGGCGCGCTAAGGGTTAACTGTGTTCCCTGGGCGTGTTCTAACTGTATGTTTGACTGGCAGGGGAAGGAGCGTGATCACAGCTTCCATTTACAGGAAGGCTGTGAACACAGCCCTTCCCCCCTCACAGAACGGAGATCCGAGTTTACTTACACGGACCTCCGTTCTTTCACTGCGGGGGGGCATCGTGGGTAGCCGGTGGAGATAGAGTCCGCCGCACCTGCTCCCTGGCCCCCCCAGAACACAGTGAGCGCGCCTCCAGCGGCGCACGCGCACTCACAGTGCATGATATTGCAGCCGCCGCCATATGATGGAGGTTTGCGATATCGAGCCACCTAGTCGCTGTCAACCTGCGGTTGGCGGTCGGCAAGTGGTTAAGGCAGTCTTAACATCATTGCGACTTCTTTGCGAGTTCCTATCATCCAATTCGCAATAGCATGAGATTTCAACTGACTCTCTATGGAGCCAGTTCACCTATCACCACAGCAGGTCCAATGCATTTTTTTTCACACAAACACTGTGCGACTTCTGGTCCATTTCAGGTACGAATTCTGCCATAAATCTCGGCTTAAATCGGACCTGAAACGGTGAACCAGGACGCACCAGACCCCTGCTGTGAGCCGAATGCGGTTCATTTGTGAATCCAGCCTGAGGTGCATCATAGGTGTTAAATATAAGGATAGTGTAGGCTTAGTTCATGAAAACTAATTCTAATGTAATTTCAAATATTCACATTCCAGGTTTTTGGCAACGGGGCAAAGCTTCGTCAGTTTGCACCACTATTTCTTACTTGGTGTGGCAACGGTGTCGGAAATTGTCCGGGAGACCTGTATTGCTATCTGGGAGGAGCTACGTGGTGTGGTCATGCCTGAGCCCACCGAAGATCTGTGGGAAGATATCGTGGACACCTTCTGGGAAAAGATGCAGTTTCCTAACTGCATAGGGGCCCTGGATGGGAAGCATATCAGGGTCAAGAAACCACCCCACTCAGGATCCTGTTACTTCAACTACAAGAAGTATTTCTCTGTGGTGCTTTTAGCATTGGCTGACGCCAATTTAAAATTTATCACCATTGATGTCGGAGCCTATGGGAGCTAGGGTGATGCCCGCATTTTCCGAGAATCTGCTTTCGGACAACGTATTCATGAAGGACAACTCCATATCCCGCCCAGCCGACCCCTGCCATTTACAGAGGAGCCAAATTTACCTTTAGTGATGGTCGGTGATGAGGCATTTGGCCTGGCAAAACATTTGATGAGGCTATATAGTGGATACGGACTCAGCCATGAAAAAAAAAATTTCAACTACAGACTGAGCCGAGCACGCTGGGTAGTTGAATGTGCGTTTGGGATCTGCAGCGCAAGATGGAGGGTGTTATTGACCAGTATGCAGCTTGATGTGGAAAACGCGATCAAAGTCGTGCTTGCATGCTGTGTGCTCCACAACTTCTTAAGGAGCAGTGAGCCATGTACTCTGGAACCACAACCCACACCCCAGCAACGCCATCAATGCATGGACTTGAGAGCATCTGCTCGAATTATGACCATTCGAGATCAGTTCGCTGCTTTCTTTGTCTCGCCAGATGGAGAAGTGTCCTGGCAAGATGATCATGTTTAAATAAATTACTTAATCTCTCAATAAAACCCATTTTATTCATTCTACTAGATTGTATGTCATTTTTATATAGCACATTTTTACTAGTGAATTACATTCTGACCAGAACACGCGCATGCTAAGGACACATCTTGCCCTTAGCATGCGCGTGTCCTGTCCAGCATGAAAAGTACTTAGCATTCTGTACAGGACACGCGCATGCTAAGGACACATCTTGTCCTTAGCATGCGCATGTCCTGTCCAGCATGAAAATTACTACATTATAATAAACATGAATTATCACATTGGCTGATAATAAAGACAATCAGACATATTATCTGTATAAGTAATTTTTTATTATAAATTTTGATAGGTGGGTGAACTGGACTCAGGGGGAGCGTTCCTGGGCTCAGGGGGAGGGTTCCTGGGCTCAGGGGGAGGGTATTGGGAATGGGTATGAGGAAAATAGGGGCCATGGGGTAACGGGTAATTAGGGTAGAAGGAGGAGGGCGGTGGATATTCGGGGAAGGGCGGAAAAGGTGACGGGGTTGGCGGCATACCCGGCATGTCAGCATACTGGGTCATGGGGGGCAGTGGACATGGTTGTGGAGGAGGTGGCTGGTATGAGGGTGGAGGTGGTAGGACTGTTGCTGTCCTGGAGGAAATTGGGGGATCCTCTGCGACTGTGCATGGATCGAATGGAGGTGGACATCCACGCATTTTCGCGTATCTAAAGTCTCTTAGGACATCATACATTCGATCCATGCACAGCCTGGATTCATCTCCCCCAAGTTCCTGCAGGCCAAGGTAAAGAGAATGGCAGAAGACGACGGTTGCATTGTTTGGATCCAAAAACGGATCCAAACTCCGCCGCTCCTGCTGTATCTCCTGCAACAGCCCTAACACCTCCTCCTCGTTAGGGCCACTAGCAGCCAGTTGGCCGGTGCTTCCTCTTCCACGACCACATCCACGCCCGCGCCCACAACCCCGAGAAGGGACCTCAGCAGGCATCTCCCCATGTTGAGGCACTGCACGCTCCACAGGAACCTGAAAATAAAACAGAAAAAAGATTTGAAGGTTGCTGTACAGATGGAAATACCATGCAGTACAGAATGGATGGACACTTACCTCTGGTGCAGGTGCCTCTGGTATACTATCCTCATGGGGAGATGCCTGCGACGGTCCTTCTCCCGCTGACATGGGGGATGCACTTGGCCCCGTCACCTCTTCCTCTTCCTCCTCCACCGCCTCCTCCTGGGGATGGGAAACGTTTGATGTGGTCCTGCAAATAATGACGTTAGGTATATTGTCAGTAGCAACACATGCATGCGCAGTAGTATGCTTTAGGAAAAAAAATTGTCGTTAGCCATGTACATTTTTGCTAAAAAACACAATATGGTGAATACACGAAATGAGGTAATAAAGCGTAGGAGGTTGATTAAGCAGTTCCACAACGCCTACCGCATATTTATGGCGCAGTGTGGACGTTGTACGGGAAACGCTGTGAAAAGGCGGCGATCTGCAAATGGCCGCTAGGTGGCAACCCACACTCCTGTGGAGTGTGCACGCGGCTCTGACGGACACGATGTCCGATGCCGAGTTGGGCACAGGGAAAAAATGAGGAACCGCCGATGTAAACACGACGGTTCCCCATTCTGACAGTGCAGGCATGGGAGATCTACTGATCCCTGTCACTGGGATCATTTAGATCTCTCATGCCCATGGTAGCCGAACCCCCCCCCCCCCCCCACAGTAATAACACCCAGGGAACACAGTGAACCCCTAGATCTCCTCCTGCAGGTTAACCCACTCACTGCCAATGTCATTTATACAGTAATCATTTTCTGATCGCTGAATAAATGTCATTGGTCCCAAAAAGGTGTAAAAAATGTCCGATATGTCCGCTGCAATATCGCAGTCCTGCTAAAAATCGCAGATAGCCACCATTACTACTGAAAATAATTAACAATAAAACACCAAATAAATGAATTCTCACCATCCCTAAACACAGCCATTTTTGTGCAAAACGAGCAATAAACGCAGATTGCGATATGTACCAGATAAAAGTGTTTAAAAATAATTTTTTTTTTTGGGGGGAATTTCAAGTTTAGCAAAAAATAAGCAATATGGGTTTTGTAAGACAATGGTTGCTTTTCTTTTGTTTATAGCGGTGATCAGAAATGACGCAGAGGTGATCAAATACCACCAAACAAATGCTCTATTTGTGGGGAAAAAATTACGCAAATTTTGTTTGGGTGTAACGTCGCACGACCGCGCAGTTGTCAGTTAAAGCAACGCAGTGCTGATTTGCAAGATGTGCTTTGGTGCTAAACTGGGAAATTATTCCCGAGGTGAGGTTGGTAAGGAACATTACTTACTCTCTACTAGCGCGGGCATAATATGCCCGCAGAAACGCGAGGCTCTCATCATGGGCTCTTTTTTTCTTTTTAGGCGCTGGTGCCCCAGATTTCGCTGCTTTCTCTTCCTGTGTATGTTCCCTCCGGACTCGGTCACGGAGGGACTTCCAACGCTTTTGTACTTGTTTGGCTGCAATAAAGGACAGATAGAAGGTTTAAAATATTGCTATGAAATACAGCAAACAGAGAATGAAAATGACATTATATTCACTATTCCTCTTTCTTTCTGCCGCAGACATCTGGGGCCATCCTGCCACCAGTTCCTGGCAGATGTGCTGCCAGGAACTGGTTTTTATGTGGTGATCCCCATATCTGTGATGGGACACATCCCAGAGCTCCGAGTGCTGCTGAAGTGCTTGGATTAATTCCCTCTGCCCACATGTATCTGCCATCTTAAAATACCCACAATTCTATCCTGTTGCTGGGACTCTTGGGTAATTTTACACAGGAATTTCCTGGTTTTACATTACCCAATCATGTGGTTACAGCTACAAAACGCCGGCGCTGGAAAACGCCGATAGACGTTATTATTGACGTTCGTTGGCGTTTCGTGGCGTTTTGCGGCGCTTTTTGACGTCGATGCAGCCAAGGAACGCGCTGGTCGTGGGTTCTCGGATACGCCAACGCCATCTACAGCTCAAAAACGCCGACGTTTTTTATGTGGCCATTGATTAACATGGGGAGCAGCAAAAAACTTCAGTAGAAGCCGGCGTCAAAAAACGCCCGTGTGTATGAGGCCTTAAGCCGTCTAAAATCTCCTCCCAGTCCTCATCTTCTATTGCCCCTATGTCAGTCTCCCATTTGGTTTTAATATTATTCGCCAGTGTGGTGGTGGTGAGAAGGCGGATCAGTGTGTAGAGGAATTAGTTGGGAGGGTTCCGACCCCAGTATGACATGTATTACGGTTGGGGTAGAAAGTGTAGGGTAGTTGGTGGTAAATTGAGTTTGCAGCGCATGTCTGAGCTGGAGGTACCAGAATAGCAAGTGATTGGGGAGTGAGAATTCTTTTTTTGGTTTCTGAAATGTCTTAGGGCCAGTGGGAGACAAAACTTGATATAGGTATATAATACCTTGGTCTATCCAGAGTTTTGGGTCAGGTACGGTAAGCAGCTCTGGCAGGTCCCCATTATACCAAAGAGGAGTATGGGTGTGTAGGGGCATGGCCTTCAGTTTACGCAGGATAGTTCTCCAAATGTACTGGTGATGGGAGGCCATATCTTTATTTGTGCTAGGAGAGGCTGGGTTCGCTACATTTCACAATATATTCTGAATGGGTGTATGTGCCGAACTATTGGGCTTCCTGATGAGTAGAGACTGATAACGGAGAAGAGTCGATTTCATGTAGTAGTAAAAGTGCGATGCTTGTGATGTCAAATAGTAGTCTTGGAAGTCAGGCAGCGCCGCTCCCCCCAGATTTGTGTTTTTTTAAGGCAGGCCAAGATAGTTTATGTCTACTATGTCCCCAGACAAATGAGTTTAAGATAGAATCTATAGTTTTAAAGAATTTATATGAAATAGGGAGAGGGGCGTGCCAGACCAGATATAGCACTTTGGGCAATAAGATCATTTTTATGATATTTATGTGTCCTGTTACACCTAGCGGAAGTTTTGCCCATACCTGAGTTTTATTTTTAATCAGGGTAAATAGGGGTTCTATGTTAAGAGGTATATACTCATTTAAATCTTTAGTTACCACCACCCCTAAATATTTGATAGAGGAGACCCTATACAAGGGCAGTGGGGGATCTATTGGTGAGGAGGGAAATTGGTCGATGGGCAAGATCTGTGATTTAGACCAATTGATCCGTAGGCCCGAGTGTCGACCCATTTGTTCTATGGTTCGTAAGGCCTCTTGAGAGAAATGTCTGAATCTGATAAGTATATGACCATGTCGTTTGCATAGAGACCCACTTTATCTGTGATTTCACCGATCCTGCTGGGTGCCTTGACCTAGAGAAAATACGTCTGACAGCCAGCCATTGACCAACACCCTGAGAATGGAAGTACAATTAACAATAATGTGTAAAGTGTATTATCCTTTAGCAACAACTATAAGTACAGTAAAGAAGTGACATTTAATTGGTAGAAGTGAATTACTGTACTTTGCTCAATGTCAGTGGTCTTTGCACTGCTTTATTGAGTAAATCAGAGTGGCACATTCTTGCTTAA
This sequence comes from Glandirana rugosa, assembly GCA_018402905.1. NCBI lineage: Eukaryota > Metazoa > Chordata > Amphibia > Anura > Ranidae > Glandirana > Glandirana rugosa. The sequence continues at coordinate 2,058,945 of BLSH010205261.1, forward strand.
ACTGTGTTGCTCAGTGTGTCTTTTCCTCTGGTTATTCTATCCCTCAGACCTGCCTCCCAAGTGATACGCTATCAAACATGTTTGTGAAATCTAAGCAGACTTGAGAATTTCATGGCTTGAGGTTCATAATTATTCATATAATCCTGGGAGGTTAATTGAGCATGATCTGTACATCATAAGATGCTGATTAGCACTGATGATTGTGTTGTAATACACCCTTGAAGACATCATATTGGTTTCTTCACAAAGGATGTCAGATTAGTAGTCACGTGTTCAGGTTTCATGTGACTTCAAATTAGGAAGCTCTTATTTCTGTAAAAAAACAGCGAGAAATGTGCAGATGAAAGTAGAATAGTGAACAGAAAGACAAGGTTGGCAAAATGGAAAGACACCATGGGCTACAACCCTTTTGGGGCCTCTTAGATCTTGTAGCCAAGCTGGTGACCAAGAGGATACAACCTGGCAGAACCATTACATCAACCATCTAGAAACATTTATTAGTAGAGCCCCACTCCATGCATATCTGCACTATCAGTCTCAGTTCTACAAAAGGGGTCATTTTAGAGTCATCGGGGCTCCAACATGGGGCCCCTACACTTTAAACCTAACCCGATGACCAACTTGCCAAGTAAAACAGAAACTGCTGTGCCAATGCTGATGAAGACAGCAGTTTGCTATATGGCAGCAGTGACCAGTTATCATTTGTGCCAGAGTTACTAGCAATAACAATCAAACCCGATTGCCCTTTTTAGATCTTAAAGCAGAACTAAAATCTGCAATAGTTACCTCACCTTCAACAGTCCAAGGTCCCTTGCAGGCATCTTCTACCTGTCTTCTTCCAGGATGAGGCTATCTCCATTGGCCAGTGTGGGATGAGATCACTACTACACATGTGCAGGAGTCCAGTCACCCTGGCACACAGGAAGACTGTTAGCAGGCATGTATGTTTATTTTATGGCAGAAGAGCCATTGCATGTCTCTCCTACAATAAAGAGTCTGCCTGCTCACAGTTTTTAATTTAAGACTTTAGTACCACTTTAAGCCCTGATAAGGGGGAGGTTTTAGAACCCTGAAGACTTTTGTTTCAAAAGAAGTTTATTAAGAGAACCCTGAAGATTTTAACTCTTTTTTTTTTTATTTTGATCTGTTGCCCCTTCTGTTGGTTTATGCCAAGGGTCTTCAAACTTTTTAGAATGAGGGCCACATTTTACAAATATTCATGAGCCAAAAAAATATATTTTTAAATGAGCTAATCAAATTAATGTAAGGGGGAACTCTGACTGAAATATATGAATGAATACATTTGAATGAATAGGTTTTACTTGGAGTTTTAAGTAATCAGAATGAAATGATTTAGGACAACAGAGAAAAAACTTCCTGCAAAGTAAATTACAAATAATTTTGAGCGCATCAGAATACTCCTTACATCAGAGCCCCTATTTGAGTCTCCCTCTTACACCAGGTTCCCCTTTACATTAGAGTCCCCCCTTATATCGGAGCCCCCATTGGATTCCTTATCCGAGCCCCCATTTACAGTATCCTCATTTGCATCAGGGTTCCCATTAGAGTCCCCCCTTACATCAGACACCCCTCTTAAATCAAAGGCCTGGATAAATTTGAATAAAAAAATCAAAATCTCAATACAGGGTAACTAATATGCTGTAAGTTGATAAAAAGTTTGTAACATAGTGCAGCGCTAAGTTGGTATATATATCATTCAACAATGCGCTCAAATGTGTAAATAAACAAAATCATACAAAATCATTCAACTATTAACAGTCCTCCAAATAAAGTAATTCCAGATAAATAGTCCTCAATCAAGTGCAAGGTCGGTAAATTCCAAATAAATAGGCCTCAGTAAAGTGTAAGGTGAGTAATTGGGGTAAAGACCCCCTTTAAGTGGATCTACAGCCAGCAGTGGGAAAGAAAAGAGTGGGAGTCTGTATTCCTGGAGTGATGGAAGCCAATGTGGGAAGATGCCATCTACTTGTTGAGCAGAGTGTTTCTCGCTATACTGGCGCACTTTGACCTATTGTAATTTGGAAGTCAAATAGGTAAGCAAGTCTAATGGTGAAGGTGCACTAGAGTGGTGTTCCTATTCAACGTATCTTTATGACACTGGTTTATGCTGAAGACTTCCTGTTGTCCTTAAAGGGGCCTTTTTCATAATTATTGACAATGCACTTTACTGATGACTATTTATTTGGAGTTTACTCACCTTGCACTTGACTGAAGACCATTTATCTGGATCTACTTTATTTGGAGGACTGTTAATAGTTAAATGATTTTGTTAATTTACACATTTGAACATATCATTGAGTGATATGCATTATACAGTGCATTTGTATTTAGCCCCCCCACTCTGATACCCCTAACTAAAATCCAGTGGAACTAATTGCCTTCAGAGTCCACCTGTGTGTAATTTACTCACAGTAAAAATACAGCTGTTCTGTGAAGCCCTCAGAGGTTTGTTAGAGAGCCTTAGTGAGCAAAAAGCATAATGAAGGCCAAGAAACACACCAGACAGGTCAGGGATAGAGTTGAGCGAGCTTCTAGAAGTCCGGGTTCGGGTCCGGACAGAACCCGAACTTTGTCCCGGACCCCGAACCCCATTGAAATCAATGGGGACCCAAACTTTTAGGCACAAAAATGGCTGTAAAATAGTCCTGGAAAGTCCTAGAGGTCTGCAAAAGGAAGGAAATGGGGGTAAGGGTGGGACAAGTGACCTACAAAGAAATGGGGACAGGGAAATAACTTTAAATATTTAAAAAAAATAAAAACCTAAAAAAAATCAAAAATGGAGGTGGATGTGGACCATCTTCAAACTGGGTCTGAAAAGTATTAATTAACGGTAGAAGCCATATCGCTGTTCTAAAATCATCTTCAAACTGTGAGCCCCAGGCCCTGTTTCAAGCCCAAGACAGGCCTGGGCTTGGGCCTGAAGATCTTCGAGCGAGTTGAGATAGGGACTGGACAGACCACACAAA